>KN482279.1:4609-14876 GCA_000787095.1 Periophthalmodon schlosseri | reverse complement strand
CCTCGCCCCCTCCCTCGGCCCCCCCTGTCTCTCTTTAACCCCCCTCACTCGGATATACCCACCCTCCACGTCCCCATAAATGCCTTTAGCTTACTGCTCCCATCTCCCTGGACGGGGCGCTGTGATTGGCTGTTGCCGGTTCCGTGGGCGGGTCCTTGTACTCCACAGCTTCTCTCCGCTCGGGTTACAGTTGAGCTCCAGCTACGAGTCGCACCGGAGTCGCGCGGAGAGACTTTTTTTTTAAAACAAGAAATCCCCGGACAACAGCGCGGACATGCTCACGAGCGGATGTACGGGCGGGCCCGGGGCTGTTTGACTGGACGCTTTTTAGCTGCACTTTTGTCTCACGCGCGTTTTCCGTGCTACAAAACACGGGGTATTAACTCAACAGCCACGCACGGCTCCGCATGCCCGAGCCCTAGGACAGGCTGCCCCCGGAGGAGCGCAACACTGTGGCACGCGAACCGGCAGGATATTTACAACAGAAACTCGGGTCCTTCGAGCGGGAGGAGGCGCTGAGCGATATCACTGGAATGAAATGGACCTCGGGATTCCCAGCGTTGCAGTGGAGTTGTGACTGATGGATGTTCGTCTGTAGGTTATATTCAGCAGCGACAGGTACAGGCTCCACCGGGAGATCTGACAGAGACAAAGCGTGCGCGTGAGCTGTGTCCACCGCGGAGTGAAACGTCTCTGTCCGGCTCCAGGGAGGTCATTTTACCTCTGCACAGGTCAACCAGGACACAGTTTAGTCCCAGTTCAGCCAAGGACACTTGGTCTGGCGCGCGCACCAAAGTAGTGCCACAATAGGATATGTATTTGATGTCGAGGTCTCATGCTCCCGACTGATCGAAGCTCTCCTTCCTCCCGGGCGAACCTCAGATAAAGGCTGCACGAGGCGCACCGCTGCGTCCTGACGTTCGCTTCGAGTTTGGCTCTACAGCGTCTGCACACACACTCCAGAATGGCGGGACCCTGCTCGTGGAAGTATTACCTTTGGATCTTTATTTTGCTGTGCAGGTCCGCGTTACCTTCAGCCAAATCTTTGGAGACTATCATCTGGAGCTCGCAGAACCCAAAGTAAGTGTCTCATTTGGACCGGGCGCTCGTGCGTAATGGGCCAGCGTTACGGGGAAAAGTTGACTGTGGGCTGGCAGCGTTAAATGCGCTGTTAAATTAGGGCCATAAAAATACAGAAGAGACGTGTTGTGTGTTCTGTATTTCTCTGACCCGCTGTTACACGCTGCTTTACCACAAACCAAAGCATTTGTGCACCTTGAGTCGTCACCCTGAGCCGTGGCGCACGGGGCTGATTTATTTCTCAGTGGGGAATTTCCCAATCCCAAAGAGGCTTGAACCGAATACAGCAGGCCCCACTTTAGCCACAATAATAGAGGTTTAATTACAGTAGTTTATGGCGTTATTACGCACAATTTCATCACGAGGAAACGTGGACATTCGGACTGTTGTAAATCACGTATCTGCTCCTCCCAAACGGCTTCATGTAATTGGTGTCATTAGCGAAGTAGAATCTAGACTGAAATAATGTTCATGCCAAGTGTGTCAAGTTGTAGCCCAGTTCTGCAGATTGAGGATATTTCCTTAGCTCTTTCCCATGGGCCCGTCACGTTGGCTGTACCTGGCACATGCACGAGGCCGCTCTGCCTCAGCGTCCCTCAAGTCTTTCAAAAATATCCAGATATTTCTCTTTAATCAAAATCAAAGGATTAATTGCTTCAAAGTATTTCCCTTTCCCCATAATTGTACTGGCTTAATTCCCAAGTATTTTTCAACATCAAGCGAAAAGAAAGTCTGAAGAATCTAAGGGAATAAGTTTAACCCATGCCAGACGGTTTTTTTTTAATTCAAAATATTCCCCATCAAAAACAAGCAGACTGCGCCCGGACTGCTGATAATAAAACGCGCTCTGGTAACAATTATCACCCACTTAGGCTCAACTCCCACATTTGCATGAAGTGAGTTGGACAGAACAGACGAGAGAAGGAGTGACGAGGGAGAAGAGGGAGAGGAGGGAGAAGAGGGAGACCTTTAGCCTCGGCTTTTCACACCGCGGAATCTGACCTTAAGTTTTCGGCTCACGGCACCACAGGGGAAATAGTCTGAATCAGCTCATAACTAGAACTTATTCATTCAACTGGATCCATGGTTTAGCCTGGTCAAATGTCACCGGAGCCGGTCCTGCAGTTAGACAGAATGAAGATTACTGCTGGAGAGTGTGTGTGTGTGTGTGTGTGTGTGTGTGTGTGTGTGTGTGTGTGTGTGTGTGTGTGTGTGTGTGTGTGTGGGCCTTAGTCCTAATGGTGAAGACTACGGCCCATCAGGATCTATTTAAGAGGAGAAGTAGTGGAACAATGAGCGAATGAACTTATCCCAAACTATTAGGAAAAACGGTTGCAGTAAAAATCTTGCATTGACAAAAAGACCAAAGATCCCGCTGCATTCAGGGCTGGGTTCAGATAAAATTATAACAATAGTAACAACAATATTTGTGTATTTTTACTTGGAAAGATTAGGAAGATTAAGGAATGTTGTAAGTGTTTGTACAGTGAGCGTTGGTGTGTTGTCCCAGTCTGAGTAAACGTCTTGGGCCTTTTGTGGAGATGTTGGTTTAACCTTTTGCTCGTCTTCTCTCCAAACGTTTGGGCTGATTACGCCGAGGGTCGTTCGGCTTTTGCTTCGTCGTCACAAGTGTCGCCAGTTTGAAAAATGGGGCTTAGGTTTTCAAGAATAACTTTTATTTTGCAAGTGTGTACTTTAGTTAAGTTTTATGTTGAGCCAAGGTAAAACTTTTCAGCAAGAATTAGCCGCGCACATTATGCCGAGCCAATAGAGCCGGATACATTTACTTCACAAAATGCAGTACGGACAAATGTATACATTATAATCCAAATATTTAGGTTATTTTTGAATAATCATATACTGAACATTTTATTTGCACTATTGCCAAGCCGGAGTTTGTTAAAGACTTCGTCACCTACCACCAAATTTCTCAATCCCCGAACAGTTCAACTTTTAATTAATTATTTTAAATATATTTACTTTCAAACTAACTTTTTACTATTCCATGGTCGAACTGATTTTGCAGTTGGTTTTACTAGTCAAAAAATACAATATAAAAATATAAAAATAATTAATACTAGTGCGTTTCTTTTCCACTGCGACTCGCTTCACCCGAGGTCGTTCTTCTCAGGCCTCTATCGTCCTGAAACTGCCTGCTCATGTTTCTATCTCCCCGTTCACTTTCTATCTCCCCGTTCACTCTGCTCTTTGCGACTCCCCATATTTCATAAAGTTCACCGTGGAACAATAACGCGCCTCTCCTCAAACTGTTCTCTACAACCTAATTATGCCGCTGTTCTAGTCCCTGAAAAAAACAAAAGAAACAGCGGACGATTATCTCCGTGTGCAATAACCAGAGACAAACCTGCTCCTCGAGTGAAACAGATCCATCAGCAGAGCCTCCGATTCAGCCAATAAAAACAGGGAATACATGTGCACCAATCAGCATCCATCTTGTCTATTTGCTCTGCTGTAACGGCCTCTCTGTGGTCTATATATTGCTTTGTGGGTGTTGATAGAGACAGTACAAACCCAATGGGAGAAAGTACAGTATCTTTAGACCCATCTAGATTTACGAGCTCTAACTTCCTGTGTGCACTTTGGGGAGCGCGGCTGCCTGGGTTAATAAATTAATCGGGGGCCCGTTCTCGTACAGTGTACCACCACATCTATACACACAATATGTAACAATGCTCTCCCCACAGGCTCTGAGTTATGAGGCAGAAGTATAGGAACGCAGCGGGCTCGAGCCTGTGTGCGGGGAGGATGTCTGGGCCAATCCGTCAGCTCCGCCGCTCCCCCCTCAGCGTCTTTTACTTTTATGGATCGGTATGAGCGGATCCGATCAGTCTGCGCCGCCTCCTGTATCAATATCCCGGGTGTATTTAATTGATCTGCTCCCAGCGTGAGGCTACAGACGAGATGCATCACCCAGAAAGGCCGAATAGCAAAGAGCAGTGCGATGTGACGGCTCCGCTGCAGGATGTAAACAACATTTCGGGAGGTTTATAAATGATGTGGGGCTGTTTGTGTAAGAACGCTTCATGTGCCTTGTCCTGCGAACACAAGTCTCCTTAGAACATTTTGAACAGTAAATCGGATTAGCACTCATTTAGCTGAGTGGGACTTAGCTTCGAAAATGTCACTCTGTTATGACTGATCACGTCCCGTTGGCTTTTTGGCCCGTGTACGTGTGTGCGTCCCAAGCAAACCCCGTGTACTTGTGTGCGTAGCGCTCACAAACATGCAGAGGAATGCTGGACCGTGCCGCTATGCCAATTTAATGATAATCTGACGAGGCTGCGGTCCCTGTCCCCTAGCCCATCCTTAGCTAATGTTTACCTTGTGACCCGTGGCTAACGCCGTGTTTGCTACAGCACAGGAGACAAATACGATGATGGGAAGCACACTCGCACACCTCTGAAAGCAGCTAAATAGCCACGGGCGCTAGGCACACACAGGCTGCTGCTGCTGCTGCCGAGGCTCCAGCAGAAGTTTTGGCAATAGATTTCATTGGCTTTTTGTAAACAGAAGCCGAAGAACAACTACACAAACTCTGTATTCACGTATTTTCGTGCTGCTGCTTCAAGTGAAAACACATTTACAAAAGTCTAAATCACTAGTTTTACTTTTATAACTTCTGCTAATGTTACCGTCTTGTGTTACTACTGTTTTGTCAACGCTGCTCCTGCTTCTAACGAAAAGCAAAACTATACATACAGAGTGTGAAATAGACTACTAAAAATAAACTTCCATATTCGTAGTACTACTTCAATTTCAATGGCTTAAATTACGTCTACAGCTACTACGAATACTACGAATACTACTGCGACGATGACTGCTACTGCATAAATATTTTCACTACTGCTACTTGTACAGGCCTGGCTAAATATAATAATACTACCACTACATGGATTTTGTAAAACTTTTTCTAAACTCTGTGTCTAAAAAGCCCAGAATCCCCAGAGGTGGAAGAAGTACTCGATTTTGTTATTTAAGTAAAAGTACAGATACCAGAGCAAAAACATACTCAAGTAAAAGTAAAGTATTAAAGTTGCCTGTTTAAAAATGTACTTAAAGAGTAAAAGTATTTTATGCAGATTTTGAGTCTTATAAAGCTTCAAATGTCGTGATTTTGATAAAAATTTGAGCTGAATTTTGTTCAACAGAAACAACTGAATCTATCATTTTTCTGGCTGTTTTTATTTGTATATTTTGTTTTGCTCAAATTATGAACGTGTTAAAAATAAACCCTCAGCCTTTTCAGCAGGTCTCACACAATAATAAAAAATGCTTTTGCTTTTCAGTCCTGTTCAAAAATGTAGTGAAGAAAGTGTAGAAAGTACAGATACTGCTCTCAAATGTACTGAAGTAAAAGTAAAAAGTATCCACTTCCACTCTGTTAAGTACAGATACCTTAAGTTTTAGGTACAGTACTTTACTCTTCCTTCATTCCATTCCCTGGTGTTGGTCCTTAACCAGCCTCTGCTCCTCCCTTTTCTGCATATCACTCATCTTATCTTTCCGCTCATGGCCGTTACACTTCACTGGTTTTGTTTTCGGGTTTAAGGCTTCGTTGGCTGTGATGATTACGCCTGATTCGATTAACATGTTGATCTTTGGCCATTTTGTTTAAAAAATCCAAACGTTAACTGTAAAGACACGGACGTGTGATGTTTATGAGCAGATTCAAACTGGTTAAAGTTTTATTTTGAGACGAGGTGAATAATCGACTCGTTTCTTTAGAGTAATTGAAGCTAAACAAACGGTGCTGTTCTTATCGTGTTGTTTAAAGCGGCTCTTATCAAAGTAAATATTGTGTTTTAAGTGCCCTGTCATAGCCTGTGACCTTTGACCTCTCTTAAGGACCCCAAACGTGCTCTGCTCTCTGGCGTTCACGTTTAAAGGGGGTTTCTGGAGGTTACGAGTTAGAAAAACAAAAAGTGCAGATGGAGACTGTAACTGACGGAACCTGTTGAACGAGAATCAGCCTCGACGAGACCAAGAAACAAAGGCACAAGTGAAAGTGTTTCATGGCTGTTAAGTATTACCAAGTAGAAGTACAAGTACTGGGAAGTATCTGTTACGAGTACTTAATACTACTCACGCTAAAGTCTGTACAACGATTACCATGTCAGCCTGCTACATGAGAAACAAAATCTGAGCATGAAATTTGGTAATGGGAAGTGAAGTCTACTGCTAGTACTTCCACAACCTTCAATACTACTACTACTACTACTACTACTTCAAAGTCTATTACTGATACTTCCTATCCTAAGTATTTGCTCTGCATTTGCCAAAAAGGTTAAATGTAAAAGTAAAAAAAAAAAAAAAGTGTAAACTAACTTCTACTACTTTGCACCTTAAGCAGTACTTTTACTATAACTATACTTAAGCAGTACTTTTACTATAATCATTACTATTACTTCTGTTGCTACTCACTTGCCTCTAATTTTACTTTGAAAAATAACTTGGTGCAGTCAGACAAGAGCACGGTTTAGGACCCGAAGACCAGACCTCGAAATACCAGCCCTCCAACAGTTTATTCAGAATCTCGTTCCCTGTTGTTGTTTCTGGCGTCCCCTCTCCTCACCCCTCCTTACCCATCCTCACCCCTCCCTCCCCCCCTCGCTCCCCGCTCCCCTCTGCCGCCCTGGGACCTCCTCACCCCGGACCGTCGCCCCTCTTGTCCGCTGCGGGATCCAGTTTCTTTATGATACCGATCTCATTACATACAGCAGACTTAGAGCTTAAACCCGAATTTAAAGGTCCACGGCCGGAAATTGCCTGAGAGCGGCTCTGCGGCTATGCTAATGTCGCTAATTACTGGCTATGCTAACGTCACTATTTATTTCATTATCACCACAATTGTTGTACAAGCTGCTATTAAAATACCTTGTTTTAAGTTTGTTGTTTTATACTTTTTACTTAAGTAGAAGTGAACTTACTACTACACTATTACTACTGCAAGTTCTAATACTTCTACTACTACTGCTATTTTGTTTATTATCAGTACTAGCTATTTTTCACAATTTAGTCAATATATTGGTGAGTTACTGTGTTTAAAGTATATGTAGTATAGTAAAATAAATACTAGTAAATAAATAACTTTTTAAATCTCTGCATTTATACCGTATCACAACCACACGTCCCGTCGTAGTACTTCTAGTTTCTTCTGCTGTTCTCTCTGTAACTATTTAAATATCCACAAATAACTAAGTACAAGTATTTGTTGAGTCACCGCCCACAGAGATGGAAGATACTTTAAAATGTATTTACCGAAACCTTGTTGTTGTAAGAGTCAGAGGCAGAGGCAGGATTATTGATAGAATGACAGTGTGAAACGGGGAGGGGGCAGTAAGCGCTGACTTCTCCTTTACTCCTCCACTCCTTTACTCCTCCACTCCTTTACTCCTCCGCTCCTTCACTCCTTTTTTGGATTTTTTTATTTAAAATCCATATTCATGACTGGAAAAAAATTATTCCCTCCGTGTCTCTGTTGATCATCGTTTGTTTGAACATAACGTCACTTTTCATTAATCAAATATCAGAATAAAAGTATTATTATTATTATTATTATTATTATTATTAGTAGTATTATTATTATTGTTAGTAGTAGTATTATTATTGTTATTGTTGTTATTATTATTATTAGTATTGTTGTTATTATTATTATTATTATTATTATACCTGCATTAAATTGTATTTTGTAAAGTATTCTGTTAAGTGGTCCAATCAGAATACTGTGTTCTGAATACTGAGAATACTTTTACACTTTTACTTTTAAATTATAGTATTAAAAAAACATGACTTAATATTATAATCACAAACAGCTTTATTTTGTTGCTGTTTAATTAGAAATAAAGAAACACATAATAGAGACAGAGTATCACACACACACACATGCACACACACACACACACACACGTGCACACACACACACACACATTGTAAGAGCTGTGTTTTATATTTTTCACACTGATTCTTTTCAGTTTGAAGCCAAAATTTCATGATCAAATACTGCCATATATTCCTTTAATTAAGAAAAGTAACTGTAATCTGAAAATAGAGTAACTGTACCATCTTACTCTGCATGTACTCTGAGTGTGTACTCTGAGTGTACTCTGAATACTCTGCACACGTCTCATACTCAGGGCCCGTCCACACTGCTGCGACGTCCTGTTTGTCCCGACAGCAGCTGCGTTCACTTCAGACTCTGTCCTCATCCTTCGTTTGGTTATCAAACTCAAACACCTGGGAGCAGAAGAGACTTGCTTTTTCGCGATACGTTTTAAGATCTTTAGGGTGAAAAATGTGCGGCTTTTTTCCCCATCTCTGTTTGGCTTCCAGATGGACTCCCTCTACGGCTCTATGGCTCTGTGCTCCGGTGGTTTGGCTCCCACATCACACTGTAAACTGATCAGGTCTGTGTGCTAGTGATGCGTGCACATCTATATACGCGAGCTCAAACCCTCGGCTTGTCCCCCGGCCCCGAAAACATTTGAAAGTAATTTTTTCTGACTTTTTTAAAATTTGAAATGGCGGCGTGGATTGTGTCTCCGCGTGAGCCGCAGTTATATACGGCGTTCTTTCATGTTGTAAGGCCCCATTCACAACTGGTGTAACAGCTGAAGGCAATAAGTGACTTGGACGAGTATGCTAGCGCTAGCATGATTGATAAGATGGTCAGGAGAAATGTATCAACAGGATTCTGGGGGAAAAACACTGGTAGTAAAAATGTGCCCATAAAATCCAATATGAAGCAATAGGCGATTATATTACGGAAAGTTTGAACTGTGTCGTGAGCAGCATGAAGGTGTGGGGACGGTTTAGGTTTTATTAAATCAGACTTATTCTCCAAACTGTTCTGTTCAGATCTTTAACCATGTTCTAGTCGTTTCTTCTCATTTACTCACTCGAAGTTGTATTTGGAGTGATTCATGTTTGAATCTTTAATCTCTTATTTTCAAGACGACATTTTGCCGATCTACCCCCTTCTCCAGTTTTATTTTCTTAATCGGTGATACTCGTAGGATTCGGCACCGTCGCGTTGTCATTTTGGTACAAATGAAAAAAAATGGGCCGCTCGCTAGTGTGATGTGCAGCTGCCCATAGGGGGCGCCGACAGCATGCGGCGCTTTGTTGTGATGATGTTTACGGCGATGTCAGCTCCCATTGGGCACCGCAGTTTTCTAACGCGGAAAATTTCTTTTATTAAGTCGTTTTAGATGAATATTCTGATTTAAAATGCGCAAATTATAACATAAAGATCCACAGGTGTCACAGATTATAACTTATAGACTCTCAAATACAATAGGACTGATTTAACTTTGACACAATTCTCTCATTTCAACCAGACTTTAAACTACTGTAGAAAGTTTAATGTGTCGACAGCTGATAAATTCTTAATAAAAGTGTGACCAAAGTTTTAAAAAGTTTGACATTAGCGTTTTAATGTAGCATAGGCTAAGAATGAGCGTTACGTAATGAGCGGCACTTTTAGCCCACTCACTAAATGAATCATGTTAATTAGGCACCTTAAAGTCTCTGGTGGGTCGTTGGAGCTGTGCAAACTTTCCTCACAGTCCTGAGACACACGTGGGTTGGATTCGTCGTTATTGGCTCTGGTTGAGAAACAAAAATGTGTTTTGGAAAATTAATTAAACCAGTTCTATGGGACTTTAATGAGTTTAGAGCGAATTAAAGGGGCCGTACCAGAGTTTACAGCTAATTAAAGGGAAGGTACCAGATTGTTGTCACGTAATTAAATACATTTTGTTTCCCCTGCACAGATATCATAAAGTGAGAGCTGTGTGCTGTCTGTGTTTCATTATAAATACTTTTTATTCAACTTACGAACCAGGACGTAAGGCTGATGCGCAGTTAGCATGCTAGTTGTTGTTAGCATTCTTGCTTTGGCACCTAAAAGTTGTGAAATCCTCTTGTAAAATCATCGTGGTGAATAATTAGGATCCTTGGAAACACTTGGACTAGTTCTGTTTTTTATGTTTTTCAAAATTAGGTACATCGTGAACCCAAGAAGTGATCCAGGTCTAAACCAGGTCTAAACCAGGACTTAACCAGAACTTAACCAGGACTTAACCAGGACTTAACCAGGACTTAACCAGGACTTAACCAGGACTTAACCAGGACTTAACCAGGACTTAACCAGGACTTAACCAGGACT
>JACM01034832.1:0-10199 GCA_000787095.1 Periophthalmodon schlosseri | reverse complement strand
AATAATAATAATAATAATAATAGTCGACTTGACACCAACATAACAGTAAGCATTACAGTTTTATAATGAAGGCAATCTGTGTGTTTTTAAAGGTGGGCCATATGTGCGTATCTGACCCTTTTGTGCATATTTTATCTAAAATGGTTCTTGTCAATTAGCCTACAAATATTTAGAAACCTTGTAAATAACACAGCATAAACTGTTCTATGGAGTATACAAAGATAATCTCGCTTTTAAAACCAAATTAGAATTCATTCGGTCTAATCGCTGTGATTTTCTGCACAATGAAGCCTACCTATCTATGTGTTAGCCTTTTAACGTGATCTTACAAAATATCATATCTCCGGCACGCAATGGTAATAACATTTTTATGGGAGTCTGAGGTGTCATAGACCGAAACAAAAGAACTGCTTATACGTGTGGTTTGATCTAATTATAGGCGTGCCTCTCACAAAAAGCAATTTAGAAACAGTGGGAGTTCGGACGACAAGGTTCGCCATTCGCAGTTGTCTGATTATTTTCAAAGATGGCTGCGAAGAGTGCGCTTCCAAGCTCTCCATATAAAACGTGTGTTTGATCCAGGAGCGAACATGGATATTTGAGATATGGGCGTGTTCATCAGGACAAATAACAAAGAATAGGCTATCCACATCTTAGGCCTATATTATTTTTTTTAAGACCTGTGCTAACGTTTGTATGCCTTTTGCTTTATCAGATGATATGAACGAGACAAGCGGGAGCTGGTTAAAAGCCAAAAGTGGACGAAAGAAGCGCTGCCCATACACAAAGCATCAGACGCTGGAGCTGGAAAAAGAGTTCTTGTTCAACATGTATCTGTCTCGGGAGCGCCGCCTGGAGATCAGCAGGAGTATCAACCTGACCGACAGACAGGTCAAGATCTGGTTCCAAAACAGACGCATGAAGCTCAAGAAGTTAAGCCGGGAGAGTCGGAACAGAATGCATTTTTACAACTATACTTGAATCTTGCGCTTTAAACAATGGCTAATCGCAGCACGCCAGAAGAGATGAAGACTGATATTTCACATGTTGCGACAGAATCTGCCTTAAATGTAGCGAGATACTACTTTAAATCTTTGGTAGCCTGTAAATAACTCGGAGACTTACTTGGCAGAGCAGTTTGAACACTCGTGCTGCTTCTTCCCCCTGCTTATAAACTCAGTGCTTCTTGTGCATTGTCCAAAGTTTAATTCCCAACAACTGAAACGAAGGAATTATTAGGAGAGCAATTTATGGCATTTATTGGAAATAAAGGGGAGGGGATATTGGGGATGAGAGAAAGAGATCTTAGCGCAGCTTTAATAGAAGTGAGAGACCATAACGTTGATTTAAATATTATCCAGGTGACCACTGTAAGTCAAGGTCATAAAATTCTAATGTCAGGTTCGCCCTGGAAAGCGTTGGGGGTGGATTTTATGATCTGCAAATATAATGTGCTGCAGCAGTAAAGATGCGTTTAAAGGTGTGTGTGGAGGAGGGCTAACCCAGACTGCAGGATCCAAAGCAAGGCGCTGGGCTGAAAGAAGCATGCAGCCTCCGCCTCCGTATTGGAATAATACATGGAGCACTATGGGCGCATGAGATGGAAAAAGATGGTGGATAAAGACAGCGACGTTTGCATGGACAGCATATAACTGAAGCTTTGAGGCAAACACGTGGATAACTAAACTATCAAGCGGACGTTACCTTCTGACTCAAATAAGGTAGGACATGATTTTACGTAATATTTTAATTTCCTGTTTAGAAAGTATGTCACAACTGTCAGAGGCGCGCACTTGACAGCTACTGGCAGGCATGGATACGCGTGCTGCATGTCGACAGTTCTGAGAGGTTGCCTGATTTGCCTGCTTTGCTGATGGCTCTTGTTTTGTTTGTGAGTGGAATCAAGAGGCTTTGATTGTTGCATTAAGGATTATGTGTATTTTTTATGGGATTTTCAAGCTTCCTTTTCAAATTTAAGCAGTCAAAGAGAATACACCATGAAACTATATGTCAGTCTGCGCAGTGTATCATAGTTTATAGCTGTTGATGGTTTCGTATACTCGCCTTTCCTTTGTGCTGTTAGATAATCCTCATTTGGCATGTTTTTCTTCCGTTGTATTTAACCCCTTTGCGCGAAGCTGAAGCGTGGTTTAGGTAGTTTCATGTTGTTGGGGTTGGCTTCCTGGCTCGGCAACAAGAAACTGCCTTGATTACGTCAGTTCGTCTTCATCAAGGGCACAGTTTCCGCTGAATATCCCTTGCCACACAGGTCCCCGCAGATGGCATTGTAAATGAACTGGCGTGTAATACATTGGACAGAGAGCTTCTTTCTTTGCCAGGATTTTGTGGCGGGCTGTAAAAACTCGCGAGGCTCTCAGAAGCATAATAGGTTGTAAACAACACAGGCTAAACTTTGAGACGGTTGTGGCGCATCTGTCAGAGGCTGAGCTTTTCTCTGCATATGTTTATTGGCTTCAATTAGTTTATGAGAGGTATCAGATGACATTTGGACTCGTTCAGTACCATTTGGATGTGATAATCACGATCAGATAAAAATAAATACAAATAACTCCTAACAATAAATATCCTGGCCTAAACATGGCTTATAGCCCATAGCTCATTGGAGTATAGTAGTAGTATTGGAGTATTCAGTGTATTCTTTATTCGTATGCATACTAAATGAATTTTAACTTTATAATAGATGCTGTAAATGTTTAGACTATATTTTATTTTGTACACTTTGAAATGTTTGAAAGTGTTGTGTTGTGTTTAAAACTGGCACAATGGCATGAATAGTCTCGTTTGAGGACACTGGTATTTTATTAAGCAAAAAAATAAATAGCCTAAATAAATAATAAATAAAGAAAGAAACAAATAAATAAAATGATAATAATATAATAAAAATCATTGAACTGATTAACGCTGCTATTAAAGTACCCACTGAGTGTCAACACTACCTAATCAAAATGACATGTGCATTCGCCATTTCATGGCATTTTTAAAAATAAAGAAATGCTCCAAGACAAAAGAAAAAAGCTGTAGGCCTACACAGAGAAGCCGAATGTAACTGCGAGCTTCATAGTGAATTCTTTCAATATTTATACCCTTTATGTGATCATCGATTTATTATTATTATTATTTTTTTAATGAAATACTGTATGTCCCTGTTTTAAAAGCACATTGTTTACTAGTGAGCATACACTAATTCCCTTGCCCGCTCCCCCTCCCTAATGGCGGTAGTGCAACTGGAAGACAGTCTGGAATCCAAAGTCACTTTCATTCAGCTTGGTGAATGAGTATCTTCCTTGGTATGCGTCACTGACAAAGGCTTTACAGCGCAGGAAACAGCACTGAGAGCTCCAAAGATTCGCCCTAAAACCATATACGCATAAAACCATTAATTTCACTTTGTAATGCGGACAGCAACCAAAGATTGAGACACCATCTTCTCTTGAACCGCTTAACGCGGTGTAATAACGCAATTATACTCTTCATGGCCTGGATCAAAGTTCAGATGTGCAAGGTATAGGAATACCTCAAATGTTCAATTCTTCTGTCAAAACATCTTAATTATTCTGTACAACACTTTGAGATCGTCTGATGGTACGCGATGCGTTTTTGCGGGTATTTTAAGTGAATCCTATTTCGCGTTCGTTAACGCGAACGGAATAACTTTAATCTGTCGTTAAGCATACATAAATCTCCACTCAGTAATTTTGCAAACAATCTCGTTTTAGAAACGCCAACGAATAAAAATAATAATAAATTCAGAATTGAAATATTTGCAAAAATATTTTTCTAATAAATGAAAGAATTTGATTTCTGTGTGTGAGTGTGCACATGAGCACAGCGCACATCGGAACGATTATAACCTGTTTATACTTTCCACAGGTTATATAAAATATTGTTTATCTATTTTAGCAATCATTTGTGCGCGTATTTGTCTATTGGTTGTGGCAAAGTGTTATAGACCTTTTACATTTTCCAAAACAAAATAAAAACTGGACAAAAATCAGGTTGAGCCTGATGCACACACACACACACACACACACACACACACAAACAAACAAACACACTACACCGTGTCCTCAAAACACTACACTGACTACAGTGACAAAAGATGTGGTACCGTTCGCGAGCGTATTGGTCAAATTAGTCCTGTAATCATGTAATCATCTAATGATCCACATTTGTTAATTTATTCCATATTTTTCCCAAAGGTTATACATGAGTCACACAATAGTGAAAAAAAAAAAAAAAAAAAAAAAAATAAATAAACGCAAACTTATCAAGTGTGTTTGATTTTTTTCCAGACCGCACTGCTTACGTCATTAGCATGAACACAGATAACGACATTGATCAAATAGAACCCATTCTTACTGCTATTAATTGCAATGAAGAGGTCTAGACTCACTGACACATGGCCCTTTAAAGCGTTTACTGCCTTCTGTTTTTGTAATAAAGGTCATTGAGCACTTCCATTGCACGTTTAATGGCACCATTAGAATAAAGGGATGTACAGGCCTGCCTTATTATTCAAGATACCATACGTCAAGTTAGGCTACATAATCTTTGATCTGATTTTCCCTCAGAATTCCTTGAGATCCAGACTGGTTCTCTCCGTATATCTTATACAAAAGCTCTCTCTTCGTAAAGTATTGGGGAAGTGTGTATTCTTGGCTGTTCAGGCAATCAGACCCCAGCCTACCATAAGCCGGACCCCTTTTGGCGTTTCTTAGGTTCAGGTCTGACGTCTGGCCGTTAAAATGTCATGGCTAAATCTGAACTCAGGAGCGAAGACGAGGGAAAACCTTGTGCGTCTTGAGCTCACATTATTTTTGAGCATTTTTAAAACACAAATTATGTTTTTAATTTAGAATAGTCTGCCGTCACCAGATACTCCTTAAGCGTGGCTATAATGGCAAAAAGCTGCTAATGCATTTTAAATATTTGCAAACGCTGCATTGTATGGTTTCATAGTCTAATTAATGTAACATGGTACATATTTTGAGTTTTTACGAATTAGGAGCACTGGGTGACAGTGGGCCTAGTAGTTATGCACTTATATACTATAATGAAGCCCTAAATATATATACAAAATACGAAATGTAAAATCAAAATGCATAGACCATAGCCATGTAAGCAAACAATGTGTTTTAAGTCACTCATATTGGTTTTATCATTGTGCTGCGTTCCCGTTAACATAACGCCCTCATTTGCGTAAATTTTGTAGAAATAGGCCAAGTTGTCCCCTTTTTCTCGTGTCTTATCGCACATTAAAATTTCAGCAGTCAGTTGCTAATATTCGCCTACCAACTGTCTAATTGTTATAGGCGACACGCGCCTTGCACGGTTCTCCTTACTCACAGCACATTATATTGCCTTATTTGCAGCGATTAGAAGAGTTTATTTCACAGGCTGCAAATGGCAAGCTGGCCCGGTGTAAAACAGCGAGCTACTGCCATTAGAGCCACTGTAACAGTATCCAGTCTCTTATAAAAGCATTCTGCTTAGCCCTTTAATCAACCTTTTTACCTCCTTCGCTCAGCAGTCTCCGGGCTTCCTGTCCTCGACCCTTCCACTTGATATGAATTGTTTCTTGTGCGCACAGTCTTGTTGGTTTTATGTTAAACGAAAAAGTCGGTTGCAGTCCTATTAACGACACGTTTATGAACAATCAAATGGGCCTCGTTAAAATTTATTGATAGGCATAAAAACACGAACCACCACTAGCCATAACATCGTTCTCTGCAGTGGGCGGTTTGTCAAGAACCTTTATCTCTCTTCCATCTGTGCATTCATTTAAGAAATAGCCTACACCAGTCTGTTCCCTCAACTTTATTGTTGTTGAAGGGATCATGTGCGTCGCTCTCTCTCATCAGTAGCTATACTTTTTTTTTTTTTTAAGTGATTAAGTGCCAAACAACATAGAACAGAAAGATATCATGGCCTGACTTGATCAAATATTCCGTGTGAATAAAGATAAACGTGTAAAATATTGCATAATGACCGCTACTGCAATAGTAGCTATCCATAGAAATAACATTGGGCTGGTAGGAGTCTCTAGACAGAGATTGATTACAACATCAAATAGTGCCTCTGTCGCTTTTTACTGCGCGCAAGTCTGTGCTTCGTCAGAAGAAACGCCTACTTCTGTGCCGTTTAAGATTTTTTTTATTTTATTTTTCATTATAAAATCATCTTTGTGAGGTTAGCTCTAACAAGTCCACAAGCATAAGCGAAAAAGTAGCTTACGCAGTATTAGAAATAGTTGCATTTGTATTCCTGGATGTGCGGCGCATTGATCCACTGTACAATTTTTGAGTGGGTAAATATAATCACGTGTTACCGAGATAGCCAATCGCAGCCAGGGAAGTGCAGAGAAATAATTACCTGCCTTGATTGTTCTATGGCTAGATAAAAGTACACATACAGTCCATATAATAATCGGATGCATGTAAAAGAGCCTGGACGCATCGACATGTCGACCACGGGTCCCATAACTAATTATTATGTGGACTCACTGATCAACCACGAGAATGAGGATGTTCTCGCTGCCAGTCGATTTTCAGCGGCTGGTTCTCATCCTGCTGGCTCTCGCCCGACGACCCTAGTCCCGGAGTGTGCCGACTACCCTTCCTGCAGCTTCGCCCCAAAACCAACCGTTTTCTCCAGCTCATGGGCTCCCGTTCACTCGCAGTCCTCTGTCGTTTACCATCCTTACAGTCACCAGCCTCACTTAAGCACAGACTCGCGGTACATGCGCTCATGGCTGGAACCTATCTCCGGGGCAGTGCCTTTCCACGGCTATCCAGGGAACAGCAGGCACTATCAGGAGCACAGAGCCGGCGAGTGTCTCGGCTCCAGCGGAAGGACCTTCACGGATTATCTGTACTGCTCCCCCACTGACATACGAGACAAGACCCAACCGAACGTGCCCTCTCCCGAGTCGGAGTTTCTGACTTCAGGAAAACATAAAGACGACAAGCCGGAGCTAGATCCGAGTAAGTTCAAGCTCTTGTCGTGCTATCCAGGCGGGTGGGAGGCTACTCGGGGAGAGTGTGAAGCGTCTTTCGCTTCACGATGTTTTAAAGTTCTGCATAAACAAAAATTATAAGCTATTCCATCTCCTTTGTGTTGAGCTGCGAAGCCCATCTGCATGGGAATAGTTTTAGGAAGGTTACTGCCAGGCTAATATTGGGGCTATAAAACTGGCAGGGTTGTAAACATGGACTCAAACCTATACAGCAAGACGTTGAATTTGGGAAATTGTCACAGAGGTTAAAACAAAAAGTTGTCGCTTTAAGATGAATCAGGATTCCTCACGAAATGTGTTTCTTTTTTGTAATGGATTTTTTGACCCAGTGCCATTTCATTTGGCACATCAAAACCATAAACTGACTTTGTGCTGCTTTTATTATAGGTCCTTATCGCGTACAAAAGAAACACTGCCCAGCTTTATTCTAAATGGTATTCACGCTAAAGTAATGAAGCAAACTGTGTACCATTCTGAAACGTAGTCCTTTTGTTTATTACGTTCAGATCAATCCAAAATCTCTCCATCCTTGAAAACTAACTTGAGGAATGTAGAGACTTACTCGAAGACTTTCACCACGGACCTGTAAAGGCTTGAACTACGGGCCACTTTATGGGCCAATAAAGTGAATAAGCACATTGAGTATTTTACGACGGTGTTACTCACAAGTTAAGGGGACAAGAATGCAAATGTCTTGCGTTTGGATCATTTTCGTGCACAGCCATTATGTTTATATTCTTCGTATTCATAAAATGTTTAGCCTATATATTTTAATTTTTTGGCAAAAGGAAGCCTTTGATGCAGATATTCTGTTATATTGTTAATTTATAGCAGGATAGCAGCCACAAACACACAAAAAATGTATCTATCTTATATAAACGTGTGACTATTGGAAGTTTATATTCTGATCTCATTTGTGATTTTTTTGTTTTGTTTTTTTTTCAATTTTCAGACAATCCAGTGGCAAATTGGATACACGCCCGATCGACGAGGAAGAAGCGATGCCCTTATACAAAATACCAGACTCTTGAACTGGAAAAGGAATTTTTGTTTAATATGTACCTTACAAGGGATCGGCGCTATGAAGTCGCCAGGGTCCTGAATCTGACCGAGAGGCAGGTCAAAATTTGGTTTCAGAACCGGCGAATGAAGATGAAGAAAATGAATAAAGAAAAGGGAGAGAGTAAAGAACAATAATAAAGGACTATATTTGTCAAATCACAACTAGAACCACTAGTGATTGGACAGCACAGATGAACCAAAACACCGCGTTTCTTCCTTGTATTTATCACTTTGTTCCAATTTATATTCTTTTTAGTTGTTTTGAAGCTATTTGTCTTTCTCAGTGCACAATTTCGTGTCCTTAATATAGGCCTAATTAAATGTACAGAAATAATAAAGAGAGGATTGAGGTTGAGGACTTAATAATAAACAGAGGACTTGAGGTTTTGTATAAGAATTAATACTGTTTGGATAACCTACTGTCCTTGGAGAGAATACTTGAATTCATTTAGATTTCATAAACGCAATAATTTATTACGTGTATGTGTCTTTCATCATTTGATACCTTGTACATTGCTGCGCAGGTGTTTTGTCCAAACAAGGGACATCTGCGCTCGCACGGTTGCCTTGTATTTTGTTGTGATACTTATTGTTGTATTTGTGCTTCCATTTTCTTTGACTGTAACATATTCCGAGTAAGAAAGACATGTGAAAATAGATTTGTGTAAATACAAACATAAAAACTAAATCAGTGGATTGTTCATTAATCTTTAGCTAAAACATGTAAAAAGGAGAGTGAGTATACGGTTTTTTTTTTTTTGTTGTTTTTTTTTCTAAATTTGGATAAAAAAAAGATCGAAACACAACATTTTGTTTGGATACGTGTATTCATTATTCATAAATTAAACTATAGCCTATTATTTGCATTAATTAGCATATGCATTAAGGATCCCATAAAAAAGGAACCATGAAATGCTGTCTGTTTTACGTAATACACAGAACGCAGCGTAAACATGAGACTTGCATGCTGTGTGTCAGTTAATTTTACCATTGTATATCCGATTTATAACGAACTGGCCAACATCTAAACGTCTATCTGTCTATCTTGTTGTCGTATGATAGGCCTATACGTTTGTATGTTAGAGCTTGTTGAATGATGCAACCTCAGTTATAAAAAATTGAATTTCAACAGCAGTTTTTGTGAGTGCAATCTGCCCATGTCTCACATTTGTTTCCTGGGATCAGTCTAAATTGCCTTTTTGTGGTGGTAAACAATACGGACAGGATGCTGTCGTTTCAAAAGACCAATCCAGCATTTCCGCACTGCTTGGACAAAAATGCCAGTTTTACAGCCCCTGTTGGAGCAGGGCTGTTTGTCTCAAATGCAGACGAACAAAGCAAACTCGACTAACTGGCTAGACGTCTGGGCTAAATTACTTTATGGTTTTAATGGCCGGTGGTGGTGGAAGTGGCTGACTCGTTCAAAGGAGAGCCATGCGCAATGTTTAGTTAGCTTACCCTTTCCTGATGGCCAGCAGCAACCACGCACTAGCCTACTTCATATAAGAGCCCTCATGCATTAATGATGGGACAAGTCAATATTTATATGCATAACAGAGACGCTCGCGCGCACTGTTACGTCATGTATCGAGGTTATCTTTATGTCAGGAAGAAAATCAAAGTCGAAACAGAAAACATTAAATTCTGAGATTTTATTGCACCTTTATCTTTGTAGAGTTTACAGAAACGGAATAGAGGGAGCATTGTTGAGACAAACGGGCTGACTTGTGTCCAGACTGCAGTTGTTTCTGATTGGTGGAACGCTTCTTGTTAAAGGCACCTTTGGACACTAGATGACGCTGTTGATCCATGTTTTGAGCCTAAGAAGTGTGTTACAGGGGGATTTTGTCCCTCAAGTGACATGGAAAATGGAAAGCATAATCTCTCGATGACAGAATGATACTTTGAACTTCCCTCATTATAGTACCACATCTGTAGCATAAACTGTGGGACTCCTGGATTACAATAAGGGATTTATTTCATTATTTTTATTTATGTCTTTATTTTTTTAATCATTCTTCAAGCTACTGCTGTTTTCACCTTCACTCCACTGTGAGCATTGCGATGGAACTGTGTCCATTCATTCCTATTATAATAGCCT
>KN482269.1:795-31950 GCA_000787095.1 Periophthalmodon schlosseri | reverse complement strand
GCAACAGTTCTTAGTAGTTTACATAATATGCCAACCTGACCATTGCACCATTTCCATTACCAAATGTCTAACCATAAAATACTTGTAAACTTGGTGCAGAGTTCTCTGCTTGAGGTAGAATTGAGGTCAGGCAGATACTGTACAGCCATTATTGTCAGACCTTTTGGTCTAATGATTGTTCACATAACTGGTGTTTCATTATCACGTTTGTTGGTTACTGGGGCAAGCAATGAGTATAACTATAACTACAGCACAACTCATGGCAATAATTGTTCTATTTATATATTAACAGACTCTACAAGCCATAATACAAAACTTTGGTGAATCACCAAAGCTCTTGCTGATCAAGAAATTTAAAACAAGAACCAGAGGATTCCCTGCCCATACTTTCTGTCTGGAAGGATGAAATACTTACATTCTTGTGTGCCCTGTTTGAAACTGTCGTTGATCTGCTGAAACATAGATTGGCAGCCTCTCTCAAAGACAGGAAGCACAACAGTCTGGAAAGCATCTTTATAAGCTGCCTGAATAGGTCCCTGCATGGCCTCTGCTGCTGCTCGGCCAATAGCATCTGTTGTGTTCTGGAAAATGGATGACAACACACACACACACCTTTTTATTGCAGTGGAAAGAAAGTGACTTTGTGAACATTAAGCCTCGCTTCGTGCCAATGGCCTACCTTCGATTTGACCACTTTGGTGACATTGTCTTTTAGTGTGACTTCCACAGCGGTCAGTTTAGCAGCAATAGTATTGTTCATTTGACCTGAAACAGGCTCCAGACTCTTGGAGATTGCTGCAGTGGGGAACAGAAATTAGATAATATTAAGTCGCATGGGGTTAGGAGAGAGAAACAAAGGGATATTGATGTACTAAAGTCAACTTTGCATCTGATTTTTACATGGCTTAAATGAGAGAATTTTAGCTTTTTGGAATTTTTTAATTTTGTCTTTATGAAAATGTAATGGATCATAAATTGTTAACATACCAAAAAAATCTAGCCAGTAATACATTTCATACTAGGATAAATCACATAGAAATGACACAGTAGAAGCAGTAGAGCTCATCCATACTTTGTGGAACAGTTTTCTTCATCTCCTCACGCAGTACTCGGTCCATCCTGTTGGTCAGGGCAGAGCTCAGGGTTTGGCTGAGATGCTGGCTCAGATGCTCCTGCAGCTGCTGCTGTTGACTCTGACTTTCAACAAGCAGCCGCTCCATTCTGCGCTCTGTGGCCACTTGTAGTTAAGGCATAATAAATAATAGAGGCTTGATAATAAGCACAACAAATGATGGCAACAAACTGTTAACATTGTTCCAAACAAACTCAGCTTCAAAGAGATGTGTAAAAGCACTGCCTCACCACTATGTATTCTAAATAAAACAATGAAACAGACTCTGCCATGGCAGCCAGGGAGGGATACGCTCTTGTTCCTGGTAGCTGCTCAAAGCGTGCTCAACCTGAGACATAATGGAGCACTTCATGGCTTCAATCTGTCCTCGAAGGTCTGTTAACTCCTTCTGCTGGTTACGCAAAAGCATTAACAACTCATCCTGCACCTCAGAATTCACCTGTCAAAAGAAATGTAGTATAAGGTACTTTGAAATCAACATATATTTATTGCCAGCACAACATGTGTTTTACATCTGAGTGCCAACACAAATGATGAAAATCCTTACCTGTCCAGGACTATACTGCCGCAGCTGAGAAGACTCCCTGCAAATAACAAAGTGCAGACTGTTAGTTAAAGGACTCATACAGTTTATGAACTGGCCATTGTAACACTCTCCTCACCTGTCTTCCTTCTTGTTTTTTCGCTTTAATTTAGGTGAGCCCCGTGGTGACCCCTTCCATTCCTTCACCTGCATTCTGTGAGACGAGCGTGATGCACAGTTCCCTGAAGACGATGCCAGGCTGGCTACCTCATCATCAGGGTCACTACAGAAATGTTTACAGAAATAAATAGGGTTAATGAGAAGTTAATCAAAAGTAATTAATAATGAAATGCATACCTCTGCTCTGTTCCGGGGTCCTGACTATCATTTGGAGTGAGATGATAGGAGCGTCGATGGTAAGGTGAAGTTAGGTGTCCATCTTTGTCTTCTCTTGAACTATAATCACAATGACTTGTTACTTATAGTCAGGTTGACACTGATGATTTATATCTTGTGTGTGAGAAATTACCAATCCACTATGCCATTGTCCCGAAGACTGTTTCTGGTTTCTCTGGTAATATCAGGAGCAGCTGGCCATGGCGTGTGGCCCACAGTTCCTTCTGAGGATCCTGCGCAGACACCAGGGTTCTCCTGAGACAGAGCCGTCTCCAGTAAAGACGGAGTGTTACTCAGTCTGTTTTCTGCCTCTGAAGACCCACTGACTGGGCCCTCAGCACCTCCAAGTTCCAGGGGCAAAAAGCTGTCACAGAATACACACATGCATTGAATAACACAGACATTTCAGCATCCAAGATGTATGAATCATACTAAACATAATTCCATGTTATAACAAAGTCAATTAAGCATTATCTGGAATCTTCCATAATCTTTCAACAGTAAAATACCTGTTGTTGGCAGCACGCGGTGAAGTGAGCAGGTGCAGTGCAGAGGCAGCAGAAGCCATGCTGTCTGTCTGCAGAGTTGAGAGAGGTAAAGAGTCCATTGCAGACACAAGTCCACGCTGAAGCTGCAGGGTCTGAGACGCGATCTCTGGCATGTCCTGAGACATGACAGTGGATGCAGATGAGATGACATCAGGAGAGCGGGCACGGGTCGGTGAAGCCAAGGGTGGGAGAAGAGGAGGGTCTAGGACCTGGGAGGCATCCAAAACAAGTGGACCGCTGGGAGCCTGTATACAACAGAAGAAAGAATTATGAGAAATGAGCCTTAAAAAGACTGAAGATAAGCTTCTCCATAGCAAACCTGAATGCCATCCAGTGCAGGAAGAAGTGCAGCTCTCGGACTGCTGCAGGATGCAGAAATGCCCAGGCTGCTGCTGCTGTTCTCCACTCTGTTTGGACTCTGACTCACATCATCCAACGCCCTAAATAAAACAGATGACAACACAAAAAGTGACCTACAACAGAACACAATGAAGCAAAAATATGTGTATCACAAAAGCATGTACCTGTTGGTTGAGTCTGAATTGCTGCTTATAGCAGTGACAATCGTGAGACTGCTTGCACTACTACCAGGTGACGCTGGAACCTGCAAGAACATAATAAATATAAATGCTCACATATTACTCTTTTGATAACAGCAATATTTTGTGATGTACTATGTGGACTTGGGTTCTTTTAAAATAATATGAAAGGATAAAACATCCACACCATTCATAATTCATCTAAGACTGAAGCTATGTGTGTAGCTTATGAACTTCTGAAGTGCACAGTAATTACACGGAAGCAGACACTGCATATTATGGTATGTTAAATTTGTGTATTATTATCGGTAAATAAATGTTTTGGGTGACTGTATATTTTCAATTATGCAGCTTCACAAGACAAATTTCTTGTTGGGGAGTGTAAAGTTTACTTTACTTTATCTTAGCCTCCCTAGATATAAACAGTGACTTCTGCTAAAGTTGCCATTGTAAGTAGGTAAGAGAAGTGCAACTATCAGGGCGGCTAAGAAGATGCTTGACAATTTACCCACCGAAGTGCTTGGTGTCATAAAGGCATCAGGAGTCATGAGTTTGGCTCCTGAGTTTGTTAGAAAGTCGGCTGGAGCTGGAAGAGAAGGGATTTTCCTCAGATCAGTCTGGGATCCACTCCCCGAGTCCTTGTCCGAGCTCTGGTCTGTCAAATGGTCTGAAAACCCTGCAGTCAAGTGTAAGTTATTGACATTTTAATGCACCATTACAATGCAACAAAACAGCATCATCTAGGTGCTTCTGTTGCAAAACTAAGTCTAAACCTACCAAAGCCATCCTGCGAATCTGAATGTGGCAGGAAATCTGCAGGACTAGAACCCACATTTGGTTGAAATAATATTTGAACATCCTGTAGGCTCCTGAAAAAAATACATCAAATCGTATCTATTAGTGAACAAATGCAGAAAAAAGATATTAATGAAAATGCATTCAATTTCATTCATTCCTTTTTTTTCCTAGTCTTACTTTGTGTGGACACAGTAGAGTTTAATCTGGATACCGGACTTTGACTCTGCAGCTCCTTGAGTGCCTTCTATAATCAAACCCACCAAGGGAATATTATAGCATATATTTTAAACCAACATATTCAAATATGTATATGTTTACAAGAATATGAAATATGTTACATATAAATTGATAGCATGAACACACCTGTAGTCAAACTCTCGCCCTCTTCTTCTGCTGGCAGGACCTCAGTATGTCGGAGACGACTCTGAGTCACATCTCTGACCCCAAAGCTGAGCACTGGGTGAGTGAGGAGAAACTCAGAAACAGCAGTGAAACTGGCATTGCCTTTCTCAAGGTCCTGCTGTAACTCCATCACATATAGAACCTAGCAAGGCACAAAGAAATAAATAGTCCACATTCTAAACATGTTAAAATTTTAAAATAGCAATAGAAACATCTTACTGTAAATCAGACATTTCATCTGATGAATGTATACATGTATAAAGCAAGGTTAACTTTGTTTTTTCATCATTTACCTTCCGTTGCACATCAGTGAGAATCAGATACTCAGCAGAGAGGTCTAGGCTTGCCTTAAGACTTGGAAGTACAGTGGAGTTGTAGGGATCTGGGGAAAACCTAAAAAGTATTGAAAACCAATCACTATGTACCTATTTGGTTCATTTCTTACACTAGCGTATACAATGTCTGGATTGTTCTGTCAAAAAGCCAACAACATAAAACTACAAACTTTGAAAAATTTGATACCTAATAGTCTGTAAACATGTCCAGGACACAGTGCACCACATCTTTAACTCCTGGTTCTGATCAGCTCCAGTAATCAGAAAGCGCCAGAATGGAACCCTTTAAAATAAGCAGATACAATTTTTTTTTAAATTGCATTAAATGGCATTAATCTTAATACTTACTCAGGATCTTGTCTCTTGTGGTTGTCACAGAACAAAAGACAAGAGAGGGGTTGACCGCCATGAGGACGCAATTCATGAAGGCACCTTGACAAAAGAGCAGTGACAAAGTAAGAGAGAAGCATTTTTAAAAAAAAATGTAAATAGACACGGTTTAGGCTTACCTTGGCTTGTCTTGTGCACCTTCAATGTATATCTGCCAAAACTTGATGTATCCATCATGACTGGCTGTTGCCAACACAGTTCCATCTGGGGAAAGTGCTCCTTCACTAACCCTCTGAAGAACATTACATTTGTTTATGCAGCTACACAAATATCTTTAGTTGGCCTGAATAATAAAAGGATTCTACCTGTGTATGGCCCTTCACTGTAATCAGGCCTTCTCTGACATCTGATGCATCAATAGGCCATGCGCTGTAGTTAGTTCTCAGAGCTTCAAGGTCCCACACCTCAGCCTGAAATGACATCTCAGAGAATTAGGATTTAAAAGATTATTTTTGCCTTATGACAAACAGTTTATAGAAATTAACAGTTACCCTATCTTCATGTAGAAGTGCCAGTGTCTGACTTATGTCATCCTGGTTCTCCTCATTATCATCCAAGATAAATGGGCACCAAATAAGACGACGATGAGGATTCAGTGGAGTATCTTCTGGACGGCGAATATGAACAACAACTTCATCTCTTTTGGAAACAAAGGTTAAGGGAAAACTCACAAAAGACAGAGAAAGTGAAAGTGTGAAGAAAGTGTGTGTTCGCATTTTTTATATATATGCGTGTGTGTGTATATAATTTTTTTTTTTTAATTTATATATTTTTTTTCATATGTTTAGGATACAGGATTTTGCTGGGTGTGCAGGTGAGTTGCCAGACAACCAGATTACCAGCTTCATCGACACATCCCAAAAGAGAGGAGTCAAGGTGGGCAAAAGCCAGATCTGTGACTGCTCCAGTGAATCCTTTCAGCAGTGCACGCTCAGTAAAACCAACACTCAAGACACGAATCATTGCATGGTTGTTAGCCCCTAAGGTGAAATAAATAAGTAATTGTCAAATTTAGCACAGCACTAAATCAAGGACAGAAATAAATAATATCACCTTACCTTTAATAGCATAAGCCAAAAATGAATTTGAGACGGCTATAAGTCTGCCATAGTAATATTTGTGTTCCCAATCATACTTTGCAACTGGCTGAATCTTCACCTGTATAGAAAGACCATTTCCATGTGTTGTACACTAGGGGCCAGATTTATCAGTCCAGGTGTGGGCGTGTTGCACGACAATTACTATTGGAAACTGTGCGTATTATTTCTGCCGGAAAACTGAAATGTACGGAGCTGTGCTGTGAGCCAGTGCCACATGTGTTAAGAAGTGACCCAAACCTGTGGCAGCCGAGCCAGCCATACACTGGGTAAACCGCTTTCTCGGGTCTAAGGACTTTAAAAGGACCACTGAACAGCCGCGTAAATGTAGCTTACAGTTTGAGGGAAAGGACTGCTTTGAAACGCTTCTCTTTTGTGGAAGATGTGTGACAGCCGAATCCAAAGCGTGTCAAGTAAAGTGTGTTTTTATTATTGCTGCTGCATGATCATTTTAACTTTGTGAATGAGTTTTAAAGCACTGTATATTATTTATAAAGCACCACTGGTGCACAAAAAGCAGCAGTGTTGCCTGCGCAAATTTTGCACCTGCTTTTCAAACTTACTAAATTTGCACGCAGTTTTTGCCCTCCTGGTCTTAATAAATCATACAGCAACAACTAAAGAGCATCATTTTAAATTTCACCACCTCAAATTTTGCACATTGTTGCCTTGTTTCGCATATTCGTTAGGTCCCATGCGGTACATTTGCGTGGGGGCTTTTGAGAGACGCAAACCAGAACTGCACCTGATTTTTGCATCACTTTAGCATGTACTATCTGTTTTGCACGCATGCAAACGCTTAGTAAATCTGGCCCTTAGTACAAACTATTGACACAATAGTGTCAATGCCCTATTGTCAGTAGTTATACTGATACCTTGTTACTGCCACGAGCTTTGCTGTTGATGCTTGAGTCTTGACTTGCCACTATCTCCACATTGTTAGAAGTGATGGGTTTACAAGTGGACCCATTATCACCAGAAAGGCGGCTGCAAAATAAATTGCATTAATTCAAACTGTTTATTAATATAAGAGTGTTACAACAGGTTATTGAAAAAGTAAGCTCACATTATCTGACTGTCCTTGGAGCTGCTCATGTCTTGGGAAATGGGCCTGGATAATTCTGACGTAATAGAGTGATCAACACTCCCAAGAAGTCCTGCAGCTCCCAGCAACCCGTTCAGCTCTCCATTAAAAGATGACTTCCTCTGTTCATCTGATGACTGGGCGTCTGAGGTAAAAAAAAAACAAAAAAACATTATTTCAAACATAATAAAATTCTTTGCACAGAAAAAAAAATATATTTAATATACTTTCTAAAGATTGCATTTATCAACCGTGCCAGGGTCACTCAATGAATCAGTTATTAAAATGCCCATTACTGAATGTGTCAAGTTGGATGCTGGTATTATTTGAGAGATTTTGAAAAGGTGGGCGTGTCAGCCCAGAATCATAATATTCAGCAATTTTTGATTCATCAACTTAACATTAATGAACATTTCAAAACAAAAGTATGGATTTAGCTAGTTGTATCAGAGAACAGTTACGACAATACAGTCGACTTATGGTTTAAGTTGAAACGCCGTATGCCTTTTACGCGAAATAAATTAATGTAATTTGGGAAGAAAAATAGTTAAACTAAAAGACTGAAACAGAAATGTATGAAATAAAGACTAAGTTTAATGAATAAAGACACGTAAAGACAACATTACAACAGCCCTAAGCTAGCTTGGTGGACAGTCAACTACGCAGACATAGCTCCGACCTTACCATCATAATCTTAAGATACTTTTACTAATAAGCATTGCATTTAACAAAGGTGTGTCACGTTATATATTAATAATTTGGGGTGGCCTAATCCACAGAGAGTTATAATACACACCAGAGAAAGTTAAATGCATTTAAAACCAATGTAATATCAGTTCACACGTTTGCTCTGCACCAACTTAGCGTGTTAGCCTTCCGTTAGCTTCTTTTCGGCCTTGGCGCAGCAGTTGTTTATCCGTGGAGGTACTTACCAGTGCCGGTGCGGTCAAGCTTGAGAATGTCCCGCAAATGCTGGGTCGCACCCTCAATGTCAATATTTGAACTGGACGCCATGGGCGGTGTAAGGAAGAGGGTTAATAGAAAAGAGATTTTTGTGTGTTTTTATGTTTTCTGTTCACTGTAAAGGCTCACCCAGAGCAACCGTCTAAACTTCCGTTACGCCGGCCAACGTGTCCGACACTACACATACGCTTTCATTGGTTCCTACCTACATTCCTTGTGAATTCAAATTAGGAATGTAGCATGTATTAATACATGTTTAAAACGCTATCAGTATCTTTAGACTTCAGATTAATGTACTGATATACATATGTTTCATTTTTAAATCTCAAAATGTCAATTACCGTTTGTCAAAATGTTTGTTTTATTTATTTATTTTATGTATTTGTTTCTTTTGAATGAGAGGATCAGGAAGATTTTTAAAGATTTTTTCATCTAATTTTTTTAAATCAAAAATATTCTCTCCAAGAAGTAAATATAGATTTGTGAGTAAAAATACAATTTTGCCATGTACCCACACTGAATTAAACTTTCTACGTTGAATTTTATACATAAAATGGGGTCATAAACAATATCAGAGGACAAGTATAACCCCATTCCATAAAATACTTAAAAGATCTTCAAATTATTATTAGCCTACTGATAAAACAAATTTGAAGAAGAAATTAAATGACCTGAGGGCAACAAAGTGTAATAAATAATAAATACATAAAAGGCAAAAATATAATTATATAATTTTATATGTTATATAATTTATTCATTTTTTATTTGTGGCTGTGACAGGTTACTCGAAAATGGCCATCCTAAACATCTGGTTTGTGCAAGCTTATTGTCCATCTGTAAAGATAAATTGGTGTTGAAAAACTAGTGCTGTACTTTCAATAAGCTTGGTTCTTAGACAATCCAATCCAGTCCAACAAACTGATCATTTTTTCAGAAGAACGTGTTGGAAGAGGACACCATTTGAGATGAGTACCGTCCAAGGTAAAAAACTGGAAGTAGTTGATTGCTACAAGTAACTGGGACTGGAAGTACATGTGAACAGCATGCTGAAGCTAAACTAAGGGGCATTAATGACTCTGAAAGATGTAGGATTTCTCAGAAAGTAGAGACTACTTGTACCCCCACTTGTACACAATGTGTGTAGCAACCTACTGCCAATCTTCTACCAGTCTGTGGTCTCCAGGGCCCTGTACTTCACTGTGGTCTGCTGCGGGAGTAGGACCAGCAAAAGGCACATTTGTGAAACTAGTCATATGATCCACTGTGAGAATCAGACTCATTCATAAAGATACTGAAGATGTTTGTGAGAGCGAGGGACAAGACACTGGACAAACTACTCTCCATCATGGTTATGGACAATCCTGCTCTTCCACTCCACCAGACAATACAATTGTAATATGTGTAGAATATATACCGTAATAATAATATACTTTGTTATTAGATTTGTTCATATGCATTTGTGAGGTACATACACATTCCTTCCCTGGGATAACAAACTATCAAACTGATATCAAAATGATAACCTTGTTAGTCCGGTCAAGTTTATCATCAGCAGTGAGTTCTGTTATATTATAAACTACAAGTTAAAAAAAAATGTATACAATTAGAAAATAAATTCACTTAAAGTTAAATCCTCATCATTAAACCTTGTTAAACTGTTCCTAGTACTTCAGTGCCTGGAGAAGTAACTGTCCAATCAGAGCTCTACTTTAGGAGTAGACTCTAGTTAAACTCAGGGTTAGAGGAATAAACCCTGCTCCGGACCAGGTTAGGTTCACAGAGTGAGTTACCATGGTGACTCACTCTGCGACTCAGGGTTTAGGTTAACTCTCTCTGTAAAACTGAAAACTCTGAGTGGACCTCTTTTCAGGGTTAACAAAGTCTGAGTTTGGACTAAACCTGCTTCTTGAAACTCTGTAAATACAATGTAGAAATAAAAACAGAAACTGGGTCAATATTTGACCAATACTTATATTGTAATTTGTCAGCAAGAAATTTGTTGTTAAAGGACGGGGAAAGAGGGGGCATTTATCCATAGTCTGCTTGTTTTACTGATATTAACATTTCTTTGGGCTATCGCTGTGTCATTAATTAACTTAGATTGTTTTCTGATAGTCATAGAATAGCCATTCACATTAGTAAATGTTTTGAAGGCCTGAAATGAGTTCAATTTTATCATGTACTCAAGTTAAATGCTTGTGAAACACGTTGAGATATTATAAGAACATGCATGATGAAAATACAGCAAATTATAGCAAAAAGTCTATAACTTCAGTACTTACAGGGGTGCCTGAAATGATTTGATCTCTCCCTCCATAGAATGGTCCATCTCATTTCACAAGTTACTTCGGTTCAGAGTCTTGATATCACGTTTAAGTAGTACATGTGAAAAAATATATTCACGACTGGTGATGAAATATGCGCACAAACTGACATCCTACTTGATGAGTCAGGGTTTGCTGGGCTTCCATCTTGATTACCATAGGTAGAACTGTCAAAAAAAAATAAAGGGTTACACCTCTGCTATATTTCTCTAAAAAGGGAGTGGGAGGCTGATGAAGTAGATCACTCTGGTCTCATCAAAGGAAAAAACATACACTACATAGTCCTGCAATTTAGGCTCCTTTTTTCTCTCTAGGATTGTCGATTTTGGTGTAGACCTATTACATAGAAATATCACTAGTGTACATGTGACTGTGTACACTCCTGTCTTCAGCTTTACTCTTGTTAGTATGGTACAATAGTTTGGATAAACTTGTGGACATGTTATTAAGTTGTAATTGTATGTACTTCCAATAATACGCAATATGTTTTCTAATGCCAGGTGTATAAACAATAGACAAACAAGTTTGTACAGTAGTAGTTGTATGTATATGGACTACTCGGCTATACTATAGATATTTTATTACATTGTGGCAGATATATAGTATGAGAAAATCACTTATGTGTCTTTAGTATTATACTGAATATGAATATGGTGCTTCTATTTGAAAGTTTGCAATAAAAAGTGTCACATGACATCACAACATTCTAACTTGCCCTGTCATTTAATTTCTTTTTCCCCAATTTTTCTACATAAACTGCCACTTGACTGATGTAAAATCATGTGCAGATGTTCCAACCTTGTTTATGGTTTATACCTCTGCAAACACTAGACTCAAACAAAAACTGGCGCATTCAATTCATTCAAACACAATCTAAGGGCAAATCATTATTTCATAGTAGTTTCAAAAAGTGGTGGTATTACCAACATTCATTACCAGCATCATAATTTCAAAATTTGTGGATTTTTGTTAAAAGGATCTCTCAGAGTTACACCCACCCTCTTGGGCCTTTTCTTCCACTCTTAATCTTGCACCATGACAGAGAAATCTGGTATAGTCTTCAACATAGTTCCCATCCGACTAATGCCACCAGCTTTAACAAATATAATTTAACTTTTTGAGATTACCCTCAAGCAGATATACCCAGTAATTACAGCTATATTAACCCTAAACTCATGTACCATGGAATTCTGATTCTTATGCTCAGTTTATAAAAGTTGTGATGTCATGTAAATGCAACCCGAATGTACTTTGTTAACAACAAACTTCGAATCAAATATTTTATAACGGCACCCAGCAATTTCTTAAAATAGACATTGACTCATGCTGGAGTCAGGTGAGGTCTCCAGCCTGTATGACTCAGATGGAAATAGCAATTCATAAAAGCTATACCACACAGCACATTCTTTGTTTTAACGAAAAACCAAAAGAGTTTTCACTACAAAGACTCCAATCTTCCAGAATATCAGAACTACTTGATTAAAGCCATTGACATATTATTAAGCAAGGGTGAGTCTGTTAAAATACGCTTAACACTTAAAAAAAAGTCCAGGTTTATTGTGAATCGTGGCTGTAATCCATGTTAACTGCTTGACATCTGTATGAAAGGAAGGAGAGACCAAGAAAAAAGAATATATTATATAACAGCCTTTCACACAGCAAGGTCAAACTTTGTCCTCTATGATTCTTTGGTTTGCAAGAGCAAAACCGAGCAACAGACAATGAACCATGGCAACAGTAGTGGAAAAGATAAAACTCATTTAACAGCTAAGGCAAGCTAAAGTTAACACTTAAGTGGCATCTAAAAACAATTACAACACAAGACTTCTGAACTGAATAACCCAAACCTGTACATGGATCAACGAACCAGTCGACAACAGTGCAAGCAGAGCCGAGTTGTCAACAGTGCGGTCAACAGCAGAATTAGTTAAGTAAAGAAGAGTGTACAACAGAGCGAAGATGAGTTAATGGCGTTGGTAAGCATATTTTTTTCCTTTGTGGTGGCTTGAGTGTAGATGTTGTAATGATGGGCTCCCAGCTTCATGCAGATCAGTGCAGTGGCCTACAGGGGCATCTGAGAGGCCGGGCAACTTGACAAGCAAACACGTGGTCTTCAAACCCACTGGGATGATGTTCATTGATTGACATACAGAATCCTGTAGATGTGCGTTTGTCACATGGGCATAATTGTGATGTAGGGACGAAGGAAAGAGCGTTTCTCCATCCTCACTTCCTCCCTTCCTGATCCATCACCCCAGTGCCCCTCACTATGGCTGCCCCTGCCCACCAAAACGTGGGAGGTTAGCCAAAGTTGTGAAGAGCCAGCCTGAACATATCATTAGTGCACACCCATGAGTCGTTTACATTCTTCAGGATGAACGTCTGATGGAAGCCCATAACTGGGTCATTATCTGCCTGTAATTCAGAGTAGAAAAAATATTTAGCAAAAAAGGTCAAATTGAGAGACTAAAAACAATTCTCTCAGCAATTCTTCACATTTATACTTTAAGATATGTCTTGGTCTGTAAGCTTTAATTGACAGAACAAGTGAGAAACAGTGAGAGGGCAAGAATGCATTGAGACTTTCTTTGGAGACCAGACTCAAACTATGTTTTAAGGATCCAACCAGTAGATGGATCCCATTTTAGGCATCATTTGTAAGCAACACATTTCCTTGCATATCTAAACATCAAATTCTCAAGGTAAAGGAGTTGCTGCTTATCTACAGCAAATCTGTTAGTAGTCTGTTACTTGGAGTTGCTTGTGCATGTTAAAATTAGGCCCTGGGGACAAAAAGTGTTTCCATTGTTGCTTGAAGGGCTTGAAGGGTCTGAAGCGGCCTGTGCGATATACTACCTGGACCCCTACATTCAGAGTACTGTTCTTTTACAAACCTTGCCATGACAAAGATACCATTAATTCAAAGTGGAACACAAAGACATCCCCGCAATTTCTCTCTACAATATGCAATTTTTTCATTGCAGGAGGGTAGAAGCAATAATACTCTCTAGTCTAGTACTCTCTAGGCTCTACTTTGGTCTCTCCAGATTTCCAGTTCATGTGAAATGTAATTTCTTGTATTTTGAAGTTTCTTCAACACACTCACTTTTAGTTGTCCTACGACCATGCTCAATATGCAGCAGTCTGGGGTTGGTTGGTGGTCTTGCGCTGTTATACTATGGGCTATCTTTGTGAAAGGGAGACTCTAGGAAACAAAACAGACAAAAGTTGTTTATGTGAACAATGACTGCATTTTTAGCTTGTAGACATAAATAACCATACAGAAAGACCAAACTTTTGTGTGACAACCGTATAAATACTTTTATAATCCGTGGCTCCCCTACATGTCATGTTTCCCTCACCTCTCAGCGGCCTTCATTTATTCCCAATACAGTGACAAAGGTGAACAATTGTTCATAATGACAATGGGCACATGGTATTTAAGAACCTGTAGTGCGCCAAACGTGCCATACACACAAGCATTTTAATAAAACACACTGAAATGTTCATGATTTTATGGACAGAGTTAGTTCTAAGGAAGAGGCAGGAGGAAGCAGTTCGGAAAAGGGCCTTAGAGTGAAAGCCAGATAACCTACCTTTACTGAATCACAAACCGTGCCTCTCTTTGGCCTTACATCATATGGCCTATTTTTGCCACAAGAGTTTGATAAATGAGGGCCAATATACTTCACTGTGACATCCTGATAATTTGAATATTGTTGTCAATACTGTATTATTAAATCAATAAATGAAAGTTAGGATGAACTGAACACAATCATGTTTTTAACAGGTGCAGAATAACAGATCCATAGGCTTATTGTAAACATATGGTTCCATTATTCTGCACCTCATGGCTCACACTGCAGTGCCTAATTTGAGAAACTATGCTCAAGTCTGGAATGATCATTGGACATTATGCAAAACTGTTTTCAGGCTTATTTTGATAAAAAGGTAATCAAAGCCCACATGAACTTGTCTTCTATGTCAAGATAAAAAGACAAAAGTAAGATATCCATAAGACTTACAGTGAGTTTCTTAACAATGTCAAGTTTCCCCTGGAACTGCTGTCCTTCCCATGTAAGGCATGATGCATCCGTCTGTATGGAGTAATACAAGAGATAATTTAATGCATAATCAATGAGACTTCATGTATGCTTTTAGTGACCAAGTACATTGCACTGACATATATAGCTCCCAGTCGTGATCTGTCAGAATCAAACATCTGATAGTAGTGGGTCACAAAGCTGGACCCTATCTGCTCCCACACAGGCTGGTCCACCATCTTGGTTAGCCCTACAACACACTGAGGCAAGGGAGAGAATATTGAAAGTTATAGCAATAAAAAACAATGATAAGCCAATTGTGCAACAGACAAGGTGTACATAGTGACAGAAAAATATTGACAGCATTAAATGTTGAAAAGTTAACAAAATACTAACAATGCTGATTCATAATACTTCGAAGCCGAACCGGTCTGGACCTTCAATCCCACAATGGATAGCACCACAACCAAACTGAACCAGGTATGTTTTGCTGAGCACATCATGTTAGCTGCCAGAGTGACACTGACAGCCCAAGTCATGCGCTTTCACACAACTATACAGCCCTGAGAACCTTCAAGGAAGGAGCGAGCATTAATCGATGCGGAGACACTGTAATGTTACTAAACAGTAGTTAACCAAATAACAGATGTATATTAAGATACAATAGCATTCCTATGTACTGACTAGTTTAGCACAGGCTAACTAAATGCTACTAGCTTGTGTGATCTTGTTTGCTAATGTTGCTAGCACAAACAGCTAACTCCATGGTCTGCTAGTATTTCGGGTAGCAGATAAAATACTCGTTCGTTAGTTGTTGAAGAGACTGCTTGTTCCCTGGCGCAGGCCTGTTCACTAGTTGCTAAAAATATCTCGTCTCCTCCAAGTGTTGATTCCTCTACAGGCCCGCGATAGTTCTGGAGCCCTGTGCAGCTACCCTCCATAGGCGTGCCCAACGCTTCAATCAACAGCAGCACTCAATATAACAACTTATACAGCGTTACTTCCATCTTTCAACCAGTCTACATGAGCCCTACTTTTTTACTTATGTGTTTCCATTCACTAAATCCAATATGGATTAAAAAAAAATAAGTAAGTATAACTTACCTCTGACCAAAGCCGAGGCCGGCCGCACGACCACACAGTGCTGCTGCTATGCTTGCTTGCCCCGAACAGAGGGCACGCGCTCAAAGAAGAAATCCGCGCGGAGAATTATGGGAGTGTAGTCTTTCAGCGTACTGTTCTCCACATTTCATTTTCCCAGACTTGATGTTGCTACAGAAGTTTTGGACAAGGATTAACTGAAAGGAGAAATAAAGTGTGAATTAAATTTACTTTATTAAGTTAACGCTAAAACTGAAGGGGAGTCCGTACCGCCAGTACAAGCTTGTGTACCACCAGTGGTACGTGTATTGCAGTTTGAGAAACTCTGGTTTAGAGTAAGCCTTTGTTTTATTTAGAGACAAATCTATTTATATTTTTGTCCTCTTTTTGGCAAATGTGGGTAACACTGCACATCTCTGAGTATTTGTCTGATACCATACTTTTACTCCTACTTGAGTTACTTAGTCATAGTGTAGTCCTAATTGAGTAAAAGTTTTGGTTACTCTTCCCACTTTGATTATTTAATGTTTTGTCCTCCATTGACTTCAAATTATAAATCAGATGTTACGTCCACTCTTAATTGAGTAGTAGTTTCCCCAAATACCTTTTTATTCTCACATGAGTAATGCACCACTATTTTGTACTTAATTTTGAATTAACTTTACTCTTACTTGAGCTACCTTATTCAAGTTTTAGTATAATTTGATTTTTGATCTGGTTTAGTCTAATTTTAAATTAGGTTTAGCCCTCATCTAGACCCTAAGAAAGTCTGGGTTTAGGTTTGGTGGTACTTGGAAAGCCAAATATTATCTTAGGTGGTACTTGGTGTGAAAAGGTTGAGAAGACTGATAAAGTAAAATTTACGATAAAGAACATATCATATTCAAATTTCAGTACCTTTTGCACAAAATGTATCAAAAAATAATAATTTGGTGAATACCGAAAGAAACTATTTATTCTTATATTATATACTTATATTATCATTATTATTAGGCTAATTGAAAACTATATTATGTGTGGCGACCATAGACTGTCAATGGTGGCGACACAGCCCAGCTGAAATGTGAAATGTGTCATCATTTGTTGAATGATTCTTCTAGAGCTAGCTAACATAGACTATATAATGCTAGCTACCCATTTTTGATCTCCCCCTTAGTTTTTTTTTTTTATCAGGTCCGTGTCATCTGTCCATTTTAGTTTCCCACAAGTTGTAATATTGTTAACATATTTTGTGGAAAATAATGGCATATAACCCTCGGTATAAGGAAAAGCGCAGAAATGAGAAAACATAGCAGCGAGCGTTCCCATAGCAACGTAAAAGAGCACGCAAAAGGTCCTTTGTCATAGTAGACCTCGGAGCGCCTGACTAACAAATGTTCTCATAAATATTCTTCTTGTTGGACAAATATAACATTTACAGATGTCATTGGACAAAATTATAACTGAAATAGATTAAGACCATTGCGTGTATATTTAATGTTGATTCTCTGTACAAATATGTACATTAATTACTAAACATTAGTAAACAAAAGTTGTTCAGGAACGGGCAAAACAAGTCTATATCGTCAATAAATATTCAAATTATGAATCTTAATTAATTACCTTCCAAAAGACAACACTGGCATCTAAATTACAACTATTACCGCCAATGTATGTTCAAATGCGACTGAACTACAGTACCCAAACGGCACTATTCCAGCCTACAGTACATTCTGCTGCTTATCCGGGGATGTCACACCGCTGCTATTTTCTCCCCACAGTCCCTCTCACTCTCTGCTCTCAGCACCAGCGGACAAGAACTGGGCTTTGGATAGAAAGAAACGCACATAGATACCAGACAAAAGCCAGTTATGGCAGAGGTTGGAGTCGGGAGCTTGCCTTTAGTGGATCCTGTTTTTAATTACCAAGAGCACGAACTCAACGACCGACTGAAACGGCTCTACCCGGCTGTGAACGAGGAAGAGACCCCTTTACCCCGATCCTGGAGCCCCAAGGATAAATACAGCTATATTGGGCTGTCACAGAACAACCTGCGAGTCCATTACAAAGGTTAGAGCTGGCTATATCCACGCAGGTCTAAAGAAGTTGTACAACAGCCGTGAGTCTTAACCCTGAGTTGTTGCGGAGGGTCTCACACACACATACACTGTATGCGATTATGTTGGTTGTGTATGCGTGTAGTCCTGGTAAATCTAGTCTGAGCTGCCTCTCCTGTCCTATAACCTGGCTTTGTTTCTCAAAAGCAGAGGAATGTCAAAATGGGTGACAGTGAACTCGTTAACACCAATACATCCTTTTTTGATACAACAAACTGAAATAATGTTCAACAACGAGGCTTCCCTTTGTTTATCTGACGTTTGTATTGTAATTGTTTTGCTGTAAAGTAGCTATGCATCTGCTATTGTCCCTAGTTTTACTGGAAGGCTGCACTGACATACTAGTACACACTGGCAGTGACATGGTACTAGTAAAGATAATTGTATTTTCCAGAAAGGGATTGTTAAAATAAGATCATCTTTCAATAAGCGACATTAATAACCTTAGTTAGCCGATAAGCTAACTGGCTAACGTTAGCTAACCCGAATGTTGTTGGGATTTTAAGCTTTGCCACGATGAAAAAAGCACCAATCCAACTTGATGGTTTTTACCATAACGAGTGTTGAATTCCAACGTATCCCAGGTTATAATGCGTTGTTAAGTAGTAACTAAAATGTTAAAATCAATTGGTTAATTTCTGAAATATCCCAGTGGCAGTCTTTTTTGTTACTGAGTGTTAATAAAGCTTAGAAAATGTTATTTTTCCTCCTGAGATGTGCAAAGAGCAGCCAGGTCAGTCTGTATGTGCCCTAAGAGTTTTTTCAGCTGTTGATGTGATGGAGGAGGCCTCTCTGCGCATTTCAATGGGCCAAATGTTCTCTTCTTGTTTAAATGACTAAAAGGCTTGCTATTGTTAGGGTCAAATTAGTTGCTAACTGTTAGGCCTGTTAGGCCCGCCTACTGGCCTGTTTAAAATATTCACTTCACAAGTAAAAACAAAGTGTCTGCTTCTGTTAATGCCCCTTTTCATCAGACCTGTTCTGTCAGCTCACAGTAGCACCACATTTATGGGGCTCATGTCTCTTTATATGATCATAGGGGAAAACCTTGGCTTGAGGATGAGAGGATACACAAGGGCCTTGTCTCACATGTAGAGATGTCCTGTCCTACTGAGTGTGTCTGTTAGACCGGGAACAACTTTTGTATTTTATAATGTTAAGTTGTAATGCATCATTAATACTCCATTATAACTCTCTGTTCCTGATAGTAACTGATGTCCTATGCTGAATTGTTGGTTATGACACTGCACTATTATTCAGGGTTGTCGCCATAAATAGGCCTACTCTATATTAGACAGAATATCTTTTATCCCCTGGTAGCCTCTGCTCCTTTCTCACACCCTTGAGGTTTTTGATGCTATTTTGACCAAATGCTCCATTTTTATTCTTTTCTTTAAGAGTGTGCCATATTATTACATTTTAGTAACTTGGTTGTAACAACAGCTCTGATAACAGAATTGCTGTGGCCAGGGAAACAAACTGTAGGACTTACACTGTTTCTCCACTAGGCCTCTAGGAATGTCACTATATCATATTTTAGTGTTACGATTATTGCACGAAGATAAAGATTTACGATTATTCACCATTACTGACACCATGACATGACAATAGTGAAATCCTTAAATCACTTTCATTCACATTGTCACCATTCTTCCAGTATGTAACCATGTTAATGTTCCGTAAACAGACAAAATATAAAATTTACTTTTTTGGATATAGATATAGTCAAATTACTTAATTTTGCTTTTAATATTAAATTTACATTTTTGGATATAGATATAGTCAAATGATTTAATTTTGCTTTTAAAATTCTCACCATTATTAGTATTATTATTTTATTTAAAGGTTCTATATTACACAAAATGGATTCTTGTGGGCTTTAAGCCATGTTAAAATGTTGTTACCTCCTCAAAAGCATACCTGGAGCTGTGTTTTGTTTCATTCACGCACGTCTTAGTAATCCTGCATTTTTAGGCTGTCTGTGTGTATCTCCAAAGCTCAAAATGCTTTGTTCCACCTTGTGATGTTATGAAGGGGTAGTTTTCAAGTTAACAGCTACCCTTTACCTTTTGTTCAGTAGATTGGCAATTCCAGGGCTGAAATTATCCAAATGATTCTAATGAAGGTGTGTGGAGATTAAAAACACAGTGGAGCACTTCCTGTATTACCACATGACATCACAAGTGTTTTCCGTTTGAGAGAAGAACTCAGCCTAAATATGCAGGACTTGTGTGTTAAACATGTGTTAATGAAACAAAACACAACTCCAGGTATGTTTTTGCTGAAGAAACAACGTTATAACACAGATCAGAAAATAGCATAATATGGGCCCTTTAACAATTTTATTGCGACCTGAATAATAATGATTGTTAATTTACCAAATAGTCTTGATGTCCCTACATGCCACATCATTCTACATTTTATTAGCTGTTATATACTAGCGTTGAGGTGTTTCTTACACTTTATTTACTGCAGTTGTGGGCCGGCTGACCATATATGATATAATTATTTTTGTGGTCTTTGAACTGATGGCTTTAGTCACACTTACTACATATGTTATAGTCATACTTGTGGGATTTCCAGCAGTGGGGACCTCTGAACTTTGACCTACAGTGCATGGGATTGATTTCAACTGATGTGATGTAACAAAGGTTTCTCATTGTTAGTTACAACTTAATGATGTTTATGTCAGGTGTGCACAACTGATTAAAAAGAACATCTTTATATTTGGGGGGTTATCTGAAAGAAATGTCCTAAAACTTGTCTGTAAATGTCTTTGTTGAAGTTCAGGTACACACAGAATGTGAATGCACTAGGGGTACACAATCCGATTCTGATACAGATATCGGCACCGATATGGAAAAATTTTCTGGAACAGATATCGGCTACCAAATATATATGAGAGATAAATAATAGAAATAGAAATAATAGATATTCTTTCTCATTTTATTTTTATTTTAAGGAAATAAATGCTGTTTTCAGTCTCTGTACTGGTATTGGTTGATATTGGGTATCGGCAGATACTTAAAGCTATAGTATTTGCATCAGTATTAGAACTAAAAAAGCTGGATTGGTCCATCCCTAGTCTGTCTCACTGTGAAGTTAACCAGCAAAAGTTTAGAAATATCACTTTTAATCTGAACCATTTTTGATCAGATTCTTTTTAAACTATAGGGGAAAAATGTTTATTATGGGGGCAACCATATTGTCTCTCTTAATGAGAAAAACTGTAACAGTTTAATACTTGAAATTACCATTATAAACTGAAGTGCTCAGCCCTATCCCTAACACTAACACATACTGTCCTTGTAACAAGAGCTAACTACTACAACCATTTTCTTTTTCTGAGAGTTGACACTTTACTGTGATTGGTCAAATTCACCTGTCACTCACTCAAAGCAAGAGCGTGAAGCAGGTTGACCAAAGGGAGGTGTCTGTTTGAGCACAGAGATGCATTGAATGACCAAATCATGGAGAATGGCATATTGTCTCAGTGTGGTGGGGTCAGATTACGATTCGTTATTGTCATATCGCCCTGCCCTTATTCAGAAAAGACTAATATAAACTGCTAAACCAGGGGTGTTCAAACTTTGTTTATGGAAACATACATAAAGCTGAGTGCCACAGACTGGTGATCAATGCAGTGAAGTATTCAAATATGTGAAATTAGTAATTAGCTGATATGACCAAGCAACCACTTCTTTATTCAGGCCTGGGACCTAAAGATAAGGTTTGTCTCACACCAAAATGTTTGATACTGAGGTTATGATGGTGGAGGTTGTTCTAAACTTGCAGTAAAAGTATTGCTTATTTATTTTGGAACAATTGGTCTCTACGTTTGGCCTCCAGGCCATAGTTTGGACATGAACATGCTAAACTGACACAAGAATCCTAGGCATTTTAGAACTGTTTGTAGAGGTCTGACTACTAGGTTAGCATTTTTATGCCTCATAGTTCTATATCGTATTTTGTTGTTTTCACAGGAAACGCTGTCACTTAAGCAAATATTATTCCAAATATCACATCTTAATTTCATTGTGGGAGAGGTCCAGTGGAATAGGTAAACTAACTCCTGTCCCCTGTCCTGTATGTAGTTGTAAAGGGACCTGCGGGCCCACTGAGGACTTGTTTCATGAGGAGATGCTAAAATTAGACACTCACTGGAATCACTGCAGCAGACAATTACACACAAACATCAAGTGTGGGGTTGCACGACAATAACAATATAAATAAAGAGTCAGATTTAAAAACACTGGTGTTAATAATGCATAAACTCATCATTTAATGAAGTGTTTGTTGTAGCTGTGCAATCATTCCCCACTCAAACCATTGGCATATTAAATCCACTCTTTTATCCACCATTGTTTTTCAGATGTATTACAGAGACCAGGAGTGGTCCAATGTGGATTTTTTGAACTAATACCAATATCCGATATATGGCGTGATGCTGTGGACAATAACTGATATTTGCAGATATTGTTAAAGTCCATAGCAAGACCCACAAATATATCTTATGTTTAAGTAAAAATCACAAATTGAACTTTTCACTTTTGTGAAAATAATACAAATCTGGGATTTATTACTTACATGTTTCTGTAAACATGCACTCACATTTTTGGCCTAATTGTTCTTCTTCTCTTGATTGGTGCCAAATATCAGACAGTTATTCAATATTGGCTGATACCAGTATTGGAACCGATATATCGCCGATCCCTAACAGAGACTCAAAAGCAGGTGGAAAAATACTCATAATTGTCACTATAACCACAGTCATAATCTCAAATCAACAAGACATAGCACTCCCTCTTCACAATTACAAAGCACTATCTATTTGTAGAATCATTTTCATAATAGATCAGTTAGCAGGCACTTTTATTTTACCCTTTCTTACCACCTTATAACTCAATATGGTATATTGCTGGGCTTCAGATGACATCACAACATTCTATAAACCATTAATATTTAAGGAGCAGCTAAAATGAATTATTGTTAAAATGCATTTTTTTTTTTGTTATAATACAGTGAGTTCTTGGGCCTAGTTACTAATAAAAATGATCAGGTTCAACATTTGTGAATTTACCATTAAATATTTCATGGCAAAGTACAATATAATCAATAGGGAAAAGTGACACTTGCTCCCCATCTGAGAGTATCATCATCATATTCTAGAATCTGAAAACCACCTCCTGTTTTGACAATGTATTGTTTATATACTTTGCGGGGCCCTTAATATCTCAGCTCTGGATACAACGTCTTAATTCTTACTTAAAACATTTTTGTACACACAGTGGACATAAAACCAAACCTGTTGGTCATGTAGGGCCTAAAAAAATCTAATAGTGATTCTTATGCAACGTATTGTGATTAGATGAGATGGTTTGGTTCAGAGCGCACATTGTAAATATGAACTGATTAACTTATACAAGGTTCCCATACATTTCAGTACCTGTCTGTAGAGGTCGAAACTACAGGTACAGGTAAGATTTGTCTATAAAAAGCCTGGATATTTTGATCTTTGAGGGGACATTTTATTCTCAAATTACGGCAGCTTTTGTGATTTGATAATTGCGCCAACTCAAATAGCAATTTTGATTCAATTGCAATGTATATATTGTAACGTATTCTAATGTCTTTGGTCTGACTACAGCCTGCATAAAATAGGATAGGCCCAAACTGGAAGATTTGTGATCATGTGGCTGTGTGTTCGGTGCCTTACATGAACCAGCCTTGTCCTGTATATGTCCAGATGGCTCCACATTAATGGCCAAAGCCCTCTCTATTCCCTCACACACAGACACAAGCAGCAGTGCTAAGGTGTCTGCTAACAGCCAGCTGCTCCGGTTAGGGTTACACACCATCTTCGCTGCATTCATGCACACACAAATGGGGCTCTCTGTGACTTTTTATGCATGCAGCCAGGCCAACCCTTGGCAATTCAATCCTGTGATTACATGTAACAAACTGGGATGCACATGTAGTGTCAAAGCCTGATAGGGGGTTATACAACGCTTGGCTGAGCACACTCTGCCCCTCTCTCTTCTATGGCCGTAGGGATTGCATAAGCAGCCATCTGAATCTAAAATGACAGACTCTAATGATTGTTATGTTTCAGTCTAATTGGTCCGTGCAGACACAATAAAGTTGCTTAGTGACCCAGTATTTATATCTTTACTTTAAAAGTTTGCAAATTATGTGGTTGTTGTTGTGTTGGGGTCTTTAGTTACATTGACTGTGAGACCTTTGTGAGACATTTTTACTTTAAGGCAAGTTTTTGTGCTAACTATTATTACTTTGTTTGCTGGGATAATTACCATGGTATTTATTCTATTTTTACACCAGTCAAGTGGTAGTTGAAAATTAAAAAAGTAGCTCTGAGATATATGACATAGGAGATTCCTTCCATACAGAACAGAATTCTATCCAGGTATTACAACTATTACAAGGAACACATTTTTCAGTCACTTTAATTATTCATTTTACAAAATTAAGGTATTATAAGGTATTTCTATTAGACAAAAAGGTATTTTTATTAGACAAATAATAATAAACCTCACCGCACCCCTCTTTGCTGTCCTGTTGCAGGTCACGGGAAGAACCACAAGGATGCGGCATCAGTGCGCGCGACACACCCCATCCCAGCGGCCTGTGGGATTTACTACTTTGAAGTCAAGATTGTCAGCAAAGGTCGAGATGGGTAAGTACTAAGTATGAGCAGTTGGGTGCAAGATGAATTGAAAAAGCAATTTAAATGGTTACAATTAAAACAGCACAGTCCTCTGTAGAACATAACTTGTGCCCGTAAATATGTAAGCCTATTGCTATGTCTCTTAAAGTCCAAGTTCAAATGGTAACTCTCCTCAGCATATTTAAAGTGTGTACAGAGAGATAAATAATAGTTCTAAATGTTAAAATAAATAGACGCTATGCACTACATTAGCTGCTCTGGGTACAAAAGACACTGCATCTTATTATCTAATATGGATTCCTTATTAACTGTTTAGGCACAATGGATAGTACGGTAAGTCAGCAACTACCAACAAGCCAACCTTAGTGTAATCATGGCTCAGCAACAAACCCCAGACTCCAAAAAGCTCTATCTTGCATTGTAAATATCTATTGTCTAGTGCAGGAAGCTTTTAATCTATGATAAATGCCTACACACTGCCTTCACTGTGCTGCACACTGGGCTACACGATTTTGAAAAAAAAAAAAAAGGAATGGTAATTTTTTGTCAAATATTGCTATAGCGATTTATGTTTAAAAAATAGGATTTTGTTTGGAGTGTGCATTTCAACCATGTTCAGGACTAAGCCTGGGTATCATTAAGAAGTTGCGGATATGATACATACTTACTTTGATACATAGGTCACGATACAATACGCATTTCGATACAGCGCACTTTTGATTCGACACAGTTCGGCCCTTTACTTAATGCTCAACCCCATCTTCACAAATGGGGTCATTTGTTTAGTGCATTTTACTAATTGTTAAACTAATACAAGGTCTTAAAAGGTTTAGCTTTTTTCAATTAAAAAACATTTTGATGTTTACACTAACAGTGGACATTCTATTAGCTAAATAATTACAGTCTCTAGCGCTACTTCTAATTTTCTTTGTAGATAAAAGTAGTATTAATGCTTTCTGGCTCAACTTTTTGACCTGTTATAAACTGGAATCCAAACTGGAAGTTCTGTTTGAAAAGTCTGTTTGGACAGCATACTGTGAAGAGTAGGGCTGTGGGGTACAAACAAATGTTATGCAGGCGTGTCTTCATAGGAACACTTGACACATGAAAACGGTATCCATGTTTTGAAATGTGAGAGATTTATTTTTAGCAAGCCGCCTCCTAAAACCGCTTTTTACATGACAACATTAAAGCGGTCAGCTATAAAAGGCGGGGATAGTCTCCTCATAATTCATTGTGGCCAACTGATGACCACCGTCTTCTTGTGGTCTATTTGAAAAGCATAGATGTTTGTGTTTTAATGTGTTAATTGGTCAGCAGTAATAATTGGCTGATTTCTAGCTTGCTGTCAAGACATACAGCAACCTTTCAAGACTTCTTGTCAGATGGTAATTTGTTTCTGAGCCCCAGTGTTTTAACAGAGAACAAGCACACCCTGTATCACAGTGGAATAATGAGGTCTCTCACTGTCCTTGCTCTTGGACAGAACAATTATTTTAACTAAAAATGCGGATTCTAATAATTAAATAATAATCTCAACTGATACGGTGTAATCCGTCATTCGTCCTGACATTTCTACTTTATTAACTGATTTTATTGTAACATATGTCGTTCTGATATTTTGAAGGATTATTGTGGCATACCTCTATGCTGAACCTTTGCTGTTGAAAGTCCGAGTAACCATTTCAAGATAAAAATGTGTTTGCTGTGAATTCTGATTAGTTTTTTGGTTTGTGTTTGCAGGTACATGGGTATAGGCCTGTCTGCACAGGGGGTCAACATGAACAGATTACCGGGTGAGTAACATGAAGAAAGTAACATGAAGAACTTGAGTATATAAGGAATAGAGCATTCAAAACTGAGATGTGGGTGAATGGTTGAGAAAGTGTGCATGAGATGGGGTCATGTAAGGATACTCAAGGTCAATCCACCAAACAGCCCATATATAGCAGGCACTTCATCATGTCAAGCTCCAGCAGTAACATTCACTGACTGGGATGAGCCAAACAACATGGAGATGTTTTGAATTGGACAAAAACATTGCTACAGATCCAATGTCTCATAGATATGTCTTTATGATCACCATATGGTTAAAATAATATGAAAACGGTTACCTCAGTGCTGGGACCAAAGACGAGTGAAAAAGCAATAATGGAGAACTGGTTCCTAATTAAGTGGTTAACTATGAGTGCTGCTTACCCAACTATAAGCACTAAAACCGGTGGCTCATGTATGGCGCGTGCTCTGCAGTGATGAGACAGCTCTGTCTATCTATAAAACCAGTGGCTCCCATCACGATCTATTGGCTGATTAACATTAGTTGAACATATCACAGAACTTCTTTTTTAATGTTACCTGACAGCACTTCGTTGTGTTACTATTTGACTGATGGATATTTTTTGCACAGATGGGACAGATGGTTAGGCACTAGGTTTATGTCAAGAAATGGATTAGAGCATTTATTTTGTGCTGTGCTGACTGCAAGAATTTCTGAATTTGGAGGAAGATGTAAAACCTTTTTATTATTTGGTGTGTTTCTGTTTTAAAGGGCCTACGCTATTTTGTGATCTATGTTATAATGTTTTTTCATCATCAAAAAACATACCTAGAGTTGTGTTTTGTTTCATTCACACATGTTTAACACACAAACCCTGCATATTTAGGCTGAGTTCTTTTCTGAACTAGAAAACACTCCGTACCACCTTTTGATGTCATGAGGTAACACAGAAAGTGCTCCACTTTTTTTAAAACTAAATATTTTTTTTTTTAAACTCCAGATACTCCATACACCTTCACTAGGATCATTTGAATAATTTCAGCCCTGGAATTGCCAATCTCCACTAAACTAAAGTAAAAGGTAGCCGTTATCTTGAAAACTGTAGACAGATTAATTACTCAAACATGCCTGAATGAAACAAAAAACAGGTAACAACATTATAACAAGGCTTAAAGCTCACAAGAATCCATTTTGAGTAATATAGGACTTTTAAGTGTTTTTGAGACTCTCCTTGTGTGGGGTATAAGGAGAGGACATGTTGGGGCATGTCGCTGTTATATGGAGCTGTGACACACTGTGGGCTGACCTTCTACTAATCTCGCCCAAACCACACTTCACATTGAAATTATTTTTGGACCATAAAACTTGGATTATGCAATGATTTAAAATGTTGTGCATGTCCGATTACGATTAACCTATTTTTCTGATTTAAATTCAGAAGAGGGCTGGTAATTACAATAAAGCTACACTAAAATATGAATTGTTATTATCAATTAATAAGTCCTTGCTAAATAATGAGTTAATAAAGCTTTTAATATTAGTCATATGTTATCCAAAAGGCAAACACGTTCATGGGCATTGTGGATAACTGACAAACACTGTCTGTTATATCTAAAATGTGATGATGTTCATATCATGGTGATTGAATACTGTTCACGCAATATAAACGTGAGCAGCTGTGAATGAGGTACTCAATTTCGTTACTTAAGTAAAAGTACAGATACAGAGATAAAAAGGTACTCAAGTAAAATAAAAAGTAGATTTGATTGTTTTAAGTTCCTATTTAAAAATGTACTTTAAGAGTAAAAACTAAAAGTATTTCACAGTGTTGTTAATTTGTTAAAGTGTTAAATGTAGTGATATTGATTAAAAAATTATACATATTTTGGTCAACAGTAACAATACGAATCAGTTTCTTAATTTTTCTTATGAGGATGTCAGGATGTTATCACAAACATGGTAATAATAACACCTTAATTACTTTTCAGTCCTATTCAAAAATATAGAAAGTATTCACTGTAAAATTAGTAAAGTAAAGTACAGATACCTAAAAATTCTACTTAAGTACAGTACTTAATTTTACTATTTGTACGTTACGTTCCACCACTGAATGTGAGTAGTAGTAGAAGTGGTGCAGTCACAGTGTCCCAGAGGCGACTAAAGGCTGGGTCTTTCCCCACACAATCGGACCACTCCTCTGGCCCGGGCACACTGATCCAGGGCTTCTCGCTCTATCCAGTCCCATTGGACTGGCTTCACTGACCTGTCAAGATCTGTCCTGACCAGAGGGTCAGCTTTGTCATCAGCCACAGTACATCCCACAGTTATACATATTCACAAGAAGTTTTTTCATGAGAATACAGTGGGGTTTTTCAAAAATCTTTTATCAAAATCAATTAAATCTTTTTATTGAATCTTTAAGCAGTTTTGTCACCCTAAAAAATACATGAAAATAAAAAGTAAATAGTATCATTACCAATTTATTGTTCTGCTTGTTCTCAGACTATGAGGTAATGCAAAGATGGCCCTGCCTCTCCTCTTCTTGATCACAAATGTCAAATGTCAAGAGATGAAACGGCTCAGTGTAGACACAAGTGCTTACTGAACTGATCCACGCTAGTAAAGAAAATATTTAGTGTTGCTTGAATTCCTCCTCAAAACACCTGTAGTGCTGGTAGACACATTGGTGTGATGACTGTAGCTGTGAAACAAGAGGAGTGTTTGTTACCTCAAGGCTAACTTCCAAGTGTAAGCAGCATTGTTTATTTTGGATTTGTATGTTGGTTGTTTTTTGACAGAAATGAGTAATGCATTTTTACTGTGAGATTTCCTTTTGCTCTAGTCTCTAGCGTGGCGTAGACACTTTTTTATGTCAATGATATAATGGTAGTTAGCTAGGTAGGCTAGTGCGATTTTATTTAATTTCTAATGCTTTTTTGTACAGCCATAAAGACAGGATATTATCTGTATGTATTACTATTGGTCAATCCACCTGTCAGTCATGTTTGGTAATGGTAATTGTGGAGGCAGGATAAGATTCCAGGCTAAGCATTGTAAAAGTGTGTACTCTTGAGCATCCCAGGCAAGGAAAAGATATTATATTGCACAAGTCTGTACACGTAGCCTTTTCCATATCCTAAATTTGACTATTGAAATTATGATTTGGATTCAATTGCAGTAATTCTCCAGATGATAAAAATGCAACACGTTTTTAGTTGCTAGGGCTCTGTTCCAGATGGTGAGTGAGGCTGGTAGACAGATTACTGCTGATTGCCTTAACTCAGACAGTGTTTGGATGCTGTTTGTCCTCAGATCAGGATTCAGTGTGTTCCTGTGTCCTGCAGTGAGGTTTTCCCTGTATGACAAGCTTCTACAAAACACTCATGTGACATAATGTGATATATTCACAATACCCTAGAGGTAGTCCGAGGCAGTCTTTAAGTCACTAACATTTGTAACCTGGGTAAGTTTTCAACTCTGAATATAGAGGTGGGCAGATGATCAAAAATAGATCATATTGTGACTGTTTTAAATATATGCAAAATTACAATATTGAGAATATAATTTTATTAAACTCTAAATAGAGCTGATGAATTTTACAGACTTTTTCACATTTGTCTAATAACCTCAAACAAATACATTTAACACATTTCTGTTGGACTGACATTATCATCTGAAATTGAATGTCAATCTCGGGATGCTCCATAGATTATATAATATTTAGATACAATTTACCGTCCTCCCCTACCTAAATACCAGATGCATTGTACTACAATATAGTGTTGTCACAGTATTCAAATTTCACACAGTAATTTGATTCTATGGAAGAGGTGCAATACCACAATTGTGATTTAAAACTAATTTTTGTAGAGAATAGAATGTAATTTTCAGCACAAAATAAAAATAGTTTATTTATTGTTACCACTGGTCTTATAATAGTTTTAAACCCTACTACAGTCTTTCCAAATTTGCTGTCATGGCCCAACCCTTATGGAACATCACCTCCCCTTGCCCCCCCACGTGCTCTACCACACTTCTCATTTGGCACATGTTTATTTATGTGTGTGTCCCTTAATAGTACAATGTTCTCCACTGTTGACCTCTGTGTCTGATCCTGCTGTGGAGTCCTGCCCATTTCATTAGCATGTTGGAGCAGTGAGCCTGGCTTTAGAGGCAATATCCCTGTCAGCAGATTAATCTAATACCTCTGCATACACACAACACTATAGCCTGTACACACTCAAGGCAACACAAAATAAACTAGAGACTATGGGTTAAATGTAAAATAAAGACATGGCAATGCTAAGTGAAAAAAGCAAACGTCCGGTGCTGGGTGGTTGTTTACAAATATACTGTACAAGAGCATGTCTAATATTACTTCACTACGACCTACTTTCACTAACCCTGCTTTGCTTTTTGGCAATGACATGAATGCTGTGATTGAGGAGACAGCAGCTCAAATGGTTCGGTTATAGGAGGATGATCATATTAATGTTGTATTGCGGAGTGGCAGTGACTGTGCTTCACAACATTTTGGAGTTTCAAGGACTTTATCTAATGTAATAAAAAAATAACATTAACATTATCAGTTTTGTCATTACTGGTTACGTCCATGGCTAAAACTAAACTATAAAGAGCTGAAAGGGTCAAAAGTACAGCTCTTGGTGGAACATACTGTATTGTAAATAAGAACATCCTTCAGCCATAGTATTCAGCCAAGTATTTTACTAATCACTATATTTTACATGAAGTCTGTGAAACTTGAGTTAATGTTCAAATGGAGAAACAACACAAACATATATTACAGCCACACAACAGTGTGTGCGCGCACAGGAGTTATCTGTGTCAAAGGTCATTTCTTTAACTGTATTTGACTGTACTGGCTTATCTGGTTAGTTGTATGTGTGTACTAGAATGCATAC
>KN482268.1:90581-102329 GCA_000787095.1 Periophthalmodon schlosseri | reverse complement strand
TATTATTATTATTATTATTAATTAATGTATTTATTTTTCAAATTTTAGAGGAGTGGTTCAGGAGATTAACATAAACATGGTGACTGTATTTCTATGAATGGATGAACCTTAAAGTGAATGTATGCGTGTAACTGTTTGCGAAGGATCATCGGTTGTGTGCATGAGGCTCCTCTTTAAGACTCTGGGAGTAGACGGCTCTAATGTAGAAGATGCAGTGTTGCCTTGAGTCAACAGAGGGCAGGGGAGATGCAAATGTCATCGAAACTGGACTGGAGTTTCGGTGAGTCAGTGTAAATACCACGGCCGCTGATAACGACGGGGGAAAAAAAAGCATAAGCTGCTAACAAGCTCTGAGCGTGACGGCCATTAGCGACAAAGAGCTCATTCAGGAGCTAAAGGGGAATTTAATGCATCCACGCAAACATCAAGTGATAGAGAAATGCACCGCTGACTGATGTAAGGGGCAAAGAAACAAGAGGTAGAGACTAGTTCATGATTTATCTGAGAAAGTTACTTAATTCTCAGTTTAATATGACGAATCAGAAAGTTGCCAATATCAGTGCAGCCTAATCAAGGGCGTTGAACCCGATTTGCGCCGTTTTAAAAATGTGAAAAACAAAACTAGTCCATTTTAAACAGTTTGCAGTGGTCCAAAGTTCTTCCTCACTTACCTTATGCACTCTGGGCATCCTAATTGTGCAACGCGATGAGTTTATATGAGTTTTTCACAGCTTTCAGAGGCCAGAGAGGAGTTTGTCAACAACAACTAGCATGCTAACAGTGCACTTCCTGATTTCCATGAACCGCTTATACAATATATCTGTACTGAGGCGGGTGCTTGCTCAAATACATGGGAAAAATCAGGTACAGGCCCTTTAATTTTTTTTATTTTTTATTTTTTTGGGATAAACTGTTTTTCTGCAATCCTGAAGTTATACCTTGTTTGACATTCAATCAATCAATCAATTTAAATATAAGGTTTTGTGAATTGTTAGTATATCATAAAACAGCTCTGATTATTGTAAATATCAAAGTTTTAACATTTAAGTGAAACCAATGCAAAACAAACCAAATGCTACGGAATAATTCAACTTGTTGTATGTCGCTTAATGCCAATATGAATAATGCTTTAAAGAATCCACTTTGTTGCAGCTTCGTAAGCATCAGATACACTGCAGATACAGTTTGTTTTCTGTCACTAGCCACTGATACTGCAAGACAAATCTGTATTAAACATACCATGTGTTGGGCAACTAAGAATCAATATATCTTGAAATATGTGTTTCTTTATGGTTTTAAAAGTGCATTAAACAGCCATCGAGGTGAAGGAGATAAAACGCATTGACATTTTTGAAATACCAGAGCGGACATTTGCTCCATTGGGTTTGCCCTTCACCTTTTCCCAGGCTATGCGTTTGCAGATCTGAGTCAACAGGACGGGAGCGTGTCCCGGGGCCAGCCCCGCCTCCAGAGACATGTTTTGGTTGTTAAACTGTTGTAATAGCAAAATATAAGGTGTACGTGTGCTGCAAGGATCAAGTATCATTTTTGGTTGTGATTTTTTTTCCTCTCAAGCATAGGAAAAAGTAGATTGTTAGAATGTATGTATGCAGCTCACGGAACCTGAAGCATAATTACTTATTAAATGCCCCACCGCGTATCTTTCGGACTATAAGTCGCACTTTTTTTCATAGTTTAGCCAGAGGTGCGACTTATACTCAGATGCGATTTATATGTGAAATATGTTTTTTTTTTTTTTTTTCATTATTATGCATTTTTTGGCTGGTGCGACTTATACTCCGGAAAATACGGAGATAAAAATGCTAAAACATGGCTGTAAATGTGGTTGAGGGTATGTTTTTTTCGTTTTGGATGTTTTCTATTAAGCTGAACTGCTTGCATCTCCACAAACCTGACTTGGAGAGGGCCTCCACCTGCTTGTCTCCAGGGTAATGTTGTATTTCACAGTATGGCATAAAACTTCTGCATGGAAAATGTTACGAAATGTGGTTTTAACTAGCCATGTACACGCAAAAAAACCCCAACAACAACCGAATTCCTCTAACAGCTTTTTGACCGATAAAGATACTGGGATGGAAAAGTTGCCTAGCGCATTTTCAAACCCTTCTCCACGTCTCCATACCTTCTCCTCGGCGTCGGTGTGCTGGTCCACGGTGCTCAGGGCATTCTGGACTCTCGCCAGCCGCGCGGATAAACACAGCAGCAGGCTAACCACTCGCTCCAGGTCCCCCATGAACAGGACGTAGCGCTCCACCTCCACGGGCAAACAGCGCTCACGCACCAGCCCCTGCAGCGCCTCGCCCCTCCGCGCGTTCTCGTCCACCTCGGTCTGGAGAACCGCGCGAGAGTCGGCCAAAGAGCGAAGGCGGTCCTCGATGTACGAAACCAGCAGATGCTACAGTGTCAGGAAGAAAGGAGTCAGGAGTTTCAAGGTTTTTATGAAGTCTACGTGCTAAAAGATGCCTGTAAATGTGGTTGAGGGTAGCGCTACGGTCAGCCGAGAAAGTAAACAGAGTGTAAACATTTTTTTTCTTTTTTTTAACAACCCTATTTGCTGCTTTTTAAAGTTTTTAACAAATTCTATAACCAATATGGAGTCTGCATGAAAAGTGCCAGAACATGCCTGTAAATGTATCGGTTGAGGGTAGAGGGTACGGTCAATTCAGAAAGTCATTAGAGTGTCAACATCTTTTCTTCAAAACAACAATTTTTATATTATTTTGAGTATTAAGTATTATAATCTAACTAGTTAACTCACTTGATGCCCTGAGCTCTGATATGCTGCACTACTGCGCCAAGTTGTAGTAAACTATATGGTAAACGGTCGCTTTTAGATCGCACTTTCCTAACTCCAGTGGGCGCTCAAAGTACTTCGCATCCTTGCACCACTCACACAGACGTTTATACGCGTTTATGCACAGGTACCGGAATCAAGGTTGGTTAAGCGCCTTGCCTAAGGACACAATAACACATGCAACGGTGCGACTGAACGACCAACCTGTGGGTCATAGAGCAAATACTCACTAATAATAATATTACTAATCGTCTTTTCGTTATTCCGGAATTGCATTAGTGGGTTTTTGCGCATTTTCAAACGGGTAACGTGTCCGTTTGTGTGTGTTGGACAGTTAAAAGTAAAAGGAGGCTGTTTGCTGATCTAAGCAGGAGACAGAGAGATAAGCTGCAGACAGTACGCCAGAAGATAAGACATGACTTTATCAGACCGAATGAGCCCGCTCCACTCAAGGCCAAATAACTTCTAGGGATCAATGTCAAAAATGTCAGTTTACTGTAGAGCACATTCATAAATCTATCAGTGAATGCATGAGTGAGTGAGAGGTTGTATGTTTAAGTGTTTGAGATAAGGTAAGATATGCTCACTCCTGTCCATTTGGATATTTTTGGAACATTTCACCTTTTAAAGCTTTCTTGTTGCATCCAAACTGGAACTAAATTACGATTATTTGTAAGACTGAAGACAAAATAACTTCATATTTGGATGCAATATAAATTCTTCAAAACACTGACACACTTTTAATGAGATACACTTTATTTTTATGAGATACAAACTTTATTTTAAAATGTTACTTTGGGTAAAACATAGTGTTGAACAGTGTTGGGAATAATGCTGTTTAAGTAGAACGGCGTCAGTGTAACGGGTTCGTTATTTTACCGTGAGTCTCAGCAGGTGACAGACCAGACAAACAGACGACTACGGCGAGAGTGACACGTGTGTCTGGAGTTTACAGGTCGATAAAAAGACGTCAGAAATGTGATGGTGGACACAGCCCTCCGCTCACGCTTCTTATCATAAGTGCAGATAATTTAATATCTGTTTGACGGTTCACCTCTGGTTTTACAAGTGTATAAGCTCTGTCATGTGGCACGCACATGTTTGAAATGTTCTGATATCTGTGCGTTTGGTAAATGTGCTGTTTGGCCACAGTCTGTTATGTAAAGGGAACAGTAGTTTGCCCTGTGTTGTTATGTTTGTATAGTGAGTCCGTGAATTGGTGATTTTTAGCTCTGTGAAGGATAATAGCTTATAATATAAACTATACCAAATATAAGTTGAGTTTACTTGGAAAAAGCAGCTGGGAATGTATTTTTGAGGATTTTGTTTTGGTAATTTATCTGGTAATTAGTGACTTTCATCATGCAGTTACGCAGTTACTAATACAGTTACTTTGTGGGAGAAGTAACAGGTATAACTAATTATTATAACTAATTACAGGTATAACTAATTACTAGAACTAATTACTCTTGCCCAACACTGGTGCTGAATACATTATAGTCACCTTTTTCTCTCTGATTTCTGCTTTGCTCTGTGTATCCAAGTTTTGGGAGGCCGGACAGGAAAACGTCTCTGCAATTTCCGCCACGTCAACACTGAAAAACAAAACAAAAAACACATTATACATACATTTTTGTCAGCTCATATCATGTCAAAACTGCTGTTATCCTGTTTTATCACGGAAATTTGAATCATGTTTTTCAATTCAATTTTCTTTTGAGACGGAATCTACGTGAACAACTGAGGGGTTACGCAGACACCTTGTTTAGCAGATCCGACTGGGACGCTCAGTCGTGGAAATCTCGAGGATTTGAAAGTATTTTTTTTCATACTGTCAAAACAATTTATCATAAAATTTTTGTAATTTTTTTCGAACCCTGTTATGACCCCTGTGCACCAAACATATTTGAACACACAGGAGGAAAAAACTAACTACTAAATTTAAAAAGTTGTAGCTTGTCTCTATATTTCGTGGGGCAGAAAACGCGCCCGCGTCATTCAGAAAATAACTGACTAAAAGTTTTTTGATTACACCTGTTTTGTAATTGTTTGGAGCAATAATTCTAATCGCGATTTCCGATTGATTAAACGCAGAGCCCTTGTTGCACCACAACGTCGGTGCAAAGTCCATCTGTCACTGAACATAATAAAGAGTAACAACGCTCGCATGTGTGTGAGTATCGTCATGTGCTGCTTACATTGGCAGAAATATGAGTGCAGGTCGGAGCAGGTGGCAGGTGATGTAACAAAAGGAAACTCAATAAGAACCGCACGGGCCGCCAGAAACCAGTATCGTCGAGAAATGTTAAACCAGGAATTAAAATATAGGTTTCAAAATGGCTTGAATGGGTTAGTAATCCACTTTTTCTTATATAAAACCCAACTGATTTCTACTGAAAAGTTTAGTTATTATATTCTCATGTTGAGTAATGAGCCAACGCTACGACATTTAGTCAATTTAATGGCTTCAAGTTTGTGACAATTACTTGGAAAGTCTAAAATCAGCAGAGTGAAAGTTGCCAATCACCCAAGTTCTTATACTGCCCTTGTGCTCTTGAGCTAGACACTTCCATACATTGCGTCAGCGTGATAGTGTTACGCGGTTTGATTCCTTGAGGATAACTTATATAGAAAAATGAATAAATAAAATAAAATCTAACTAATTAAAACCAATAATACGTCTTAATAATAATAAATATAAACCATAATACATCTTGGTATTAAACTGACAACGCATAAGTTATATTTGTAACGAGACAATATGTTTATTTAAGGTTTTCGTCAAATTCTCTTGCACAAATTCTAAAAACTATGAACCCTGTGCACCTGGTAATTCAAAACCCATATAGTTAATGTATAATTGATTGGTTGGTTTAACATTGCATTCACCTCTCTCCTTTCTGCTCCTGTTTCTTCTTGTAGTGCTCCTCCATCAGCAGCGTGTCCTCCGATAGCAGCTGCTCCATTAGCATCAGCGCCGTCTTCCTGTTGGCCAGCGGGTACAGCACTCTGGCCAGCGATTGGTCGGCTTTAACCACGGACGCCGCAAGCTCCTCCCACTGTGGTTTCTCGGCGGGTGTCTGCTGAACTTCGGTCTCGCCCTCGGGTGTGCCCCTCTCCTCCAAATCCGGATCTTGACCCACGTTTTTGTCCTCATTTTTGGGCGTTTTCTCCTCATTTACTTGTTGAGCATCCAGATCCGAGATGGAGATGTTCGTGGATACGGGGGACGGACTTGTTTCAGCGGGAGGGTTCAAAGATTCGTTGGTGAATACTTCTGTCAGCTGTGGATTTGGGGCGTCCTGTTTGAGTTGGTCCTCGGAAGGGGGAGGGGGGAGGAGCCAGAGGGAGGGCTCCGTGGTAACGCCGCAGCTCAGAGACACTTCCTGGTTTGGATCAAGAGGAGGCGGAGGGGGCGGAGGAGGCAGGTCTGTGATGGAGGGTTCGTCAACGGACTCTTCTACCTCTGATACAGACGCGGAAGATCTGGTTCTGTGAAAAATATGGAAAAAAACATTAGATTTTGAATAATTCTGCTTCAAAAAAGTTACATAATGCACCTTTAAGCATGAATTATGGTTTTAATTTGAAACTTAAAATTAGTTACTTTCGTTATCAGCGTAAATTGCTGTATTAACATGCGCTGCATCAAGTATAGCCTATGTTGCAATATGATATAGTGTGAAATTCTGATAATACTTAGTACCATTGAGTAGTGTATGTTTTGTCTTAAAATAAATTATTGTAGATTAGACAACATAGGCTATACTTGATGGATTGCATGTTACTATAGCAATTTCCGTATTTTCTGGAGTATAAGTCGCACTGGAGTATAAGTCGCACCAGCCAAAAAATGCATAAAAATGAAGAAAAAAACATATATTTCACATATAAATCACATCTGAATAGTGAATTTCTGGAGTATAAGTCGCACTGGAGTATAAGTCGCACCAGCCAAAAAATGCATAATAATGAAGAAAAAAACATATACTTCACATATAAATCACATCTGAATAGTGAAAAGTCGCACCCCCGGCCAAACTATAAAAAAAAGTGCGACTTATAGTCCGGAAAATACATAAGTAATTTTAAGTTTATGGAAAAATATGGAAAAAGAAAACATTATAGGGGAAATTTAGAATAATTCTGCTCCAAAAAAGTTACATAATGCACCTTTAAGCATGAATTATGGTTTTAATTTGAAACTTAAAATTAGTTACTTTCGTTATCAGCGTAAATTGCTATAGTAACATGCGCTCCATCAAGTATAGCCTATGTTGCAATATGATATAGTGTAAAATTCTGATAATGTGATATAATGAGTACCATTGAGTAGTGTATGTTTTGTATTCAAATTAATTATTGTAGATTAGACAACATTATTACTGCAAATATTTCAAACTGGGGAAAGTGCTCGCTAGACGACAAAAACACCACTAACTCTCAGTTTGTTGTTTAGTTGTCCACACTGGTCCTATCCCACCCTGGAACAACCCTGGCATTGACGCAGGCTGTAACCTTACCTGGGGCTTAGCCTGTTCTCATAGCCGGGCTTTGTCTGCGTAGGGCTGGAGGAGGTGGATTTCTTTTCCCTCTCGCCGGGGTCTTGACCTGAGGGGCGCTCCAGAGGGTTAGTCCAGGGCTCAGTCGGGATTCCCCCGTGAGAGTGGATCCTGGTCCGCGCGGAGGAGCAGGATCCCGGGGAAGAGCTGGAGTCTTGGGTTCCTAAAACGTCATCATTGCCGCCCAAAATTGGTTCGGAGTTTTGCTTAACGGGGGACTTTTTCTGTTTTGGTTGTCCCTGAGTGTTTTGTTTTTGCAAGTCTTGATTTCTTATAATTTCTTGCGATTTTGAGATTTCATGTTGCTCTGTAAAATCCTGTGCATTATTTGAAACCATATTCTTGTTTCTGTCCGGTTCAGGTCGGATCGAATGCCTCCACAGTTGGTCCAGTTGCTCGGTGCTCTTGCTCAAAGCTTTTGGCCTTGTAAATTTTGTAGTTCCCAGTTCCTCCATGGACTTGCCCCTCTGAGCGGCTACACGGACCGGCTGCTGCCCCTCCGCCTTCACAGGACTGTCTGCTGTAAAGTCCTTATGGGGACTGCAAAAGACAAGTATTCAAAGTAATAGGTTAAAGAGGTTCCAATTCAAAATGTACCCAGCGTTGCTCAACTGTGCTTGCAAAACACACCAAGTAAGTGAGGAAAAATGTAAAATATAACACTTTTTGGGCCATCTTTTCAGCCAGTAACATAATGCACACTATAACAGCAACAATAAATTCCTTCCCTTTCACTTACACTGAGACACTGAGGTCTTGTAAACTCCTGAAATGTTTTCACAAATGTGTCCCACCAATATCCCCTTTCAACTTGTCCTGTCACATTTAGGTTAGAGGAGAGACAGTAAAAATTCAAGCCACTTGGAACTTCATGGGGCATTTCTGGTCTATTGTAAAGAAAACAAATGACCCAATAAGCAACAGCACACAACAACGAGCGCAATATAAAATCTAAAGATATTGTCAAAGGTAATAGTTGTTTTAAAGGTAATAACTGTAACATTTGCTGACTTTGGGTTTATTGCAAACTGTTTTTAGTGGTAGACAACCCCTCAGGAGCTCATCGTAATTTCTGCCAAGTTCTGTTTGGAAATCAGACTACAAAATACAAACATAAACTTATCTAATATGGTTTTGTAAATGTGAATAAATCAATATTTGATTTGAACAACTTTACTTCCCTATATGAGGACAAATACGGCGATGTTTATGAAATAATTAAAAGTGCTCTATGTAACTTTTCTGGTGGGGTGGAGTTGTTATTGCCTTACCTGGGATTCAACAGTATAATCTTTTTTGTGCGTTTATTCAATTACAATGTTGTTATGATTAAAAAAAATACTTTAAAAACATGCTTTCTTACCTTGAGAGGAACAGGCAACGCAATAACACCTTTAAGATACGCTAGACGTCCTGTCTTTAACTACGTCAGATTATCCATTACATATTCATTTTACACAAATCTAAGACATATAAATAGGCCCACCTTCCTCTGCAAAGTGAAATGATTCATTCCCAGACATAAATATGTGTTGGAGGAATGTTGTTTTGGCTGAGGTCTGTGGGTGTTGACTTTGCACAATGAATCAAGTTGAGCTTTATATAGTCGGTGCCACAGCTCTCACATCCCTGACCTAATACTCCTCTGACCCAAAAACCAATAAAAATGTCCCAATTTGTTTGCAGTGTTAGTACATACCTGCTGGTTTCCTTAGTATCATTAACCAGTAATGGATCCTGCGCAGTCGAGTCGAATGCCTGGGGAAAAATAAAAGGTTAAATATTACTAAATACTCAAAATACTCAATTTACAGTGAAATTATATCTATGTCACACTTTTGGCAGGGTTTTCAAACATAACCCGGTTTCATTGTACTATTGGCGGTAGTACATTTGTAGTAAATCATTAGGGAGAGATAAGTCAGAGTTAGGATTGTGGTACCTGGAAAGCGTGGGGTGAAGAAGTGGATCGGTTGCGGTAAAAGCTGCGATTCTCCGATTGGTCCAAAAGATCCTCCACTGAGACCGACTTGCCCTGGGACGGACCCCGGCTCTCCCTCCATTTGGACTGGTACGGCGGGCTACAGAACTGGCCCGAAGAAGACTGAGTGGGGAAGAACTGGGCGTACCTGTAAAGAAGCGACAAGTGAGGTTGTATTCAAACTACAGCAACAAATAATAGTAACTTAAGTCCTATGTAAAAGCCAAAAGTAAGTTTTGAAGAAGCGGCTTGGATGAGCAGCGAAACATCTTCACTCCTACGACTTTTTGTCCAGTTGACAGATTTTACTTTTGGCTTTTACTATGGATCAGACCAGGACGACTGAGGGATTACACAGGCATCTTAAGTCTTAAGTGTAGAAAAAAGTCCAAAATGCATTATAAAGTTTCACTATGCCACTTTTGAGATGGAGGATCTGCCATCTGTTTGTCTCCATGGATGTTGCTATGCCTGGAACATCCCATAGTACGGCATTAAACTAATCCATCTTTTAATCCATAATAAATGTGACTTCATTACAGTCATGATACTTCTTAACCAACAAAAACTACCCATGTAAAATAACAATAATAAGCAAGTCATCTTACCTGATGGAGCTGGTAGAAGAGTCCAGAATGCGCCCTGCAGAATGTGGTCTGTTCAGCCTCTTCCTCTTGCTCTCCAGAGGCCCGGACTGAGGCCTGGGCCCCCAGTCGAACGGCTTCTCCCCGAGCGAGTGCCTCTGCCGGGTCGTAGGCGGCGCTTGAGGGGCTGGCTGCTGCGGTTCTGCCATTTTCTGCCCCGTTTTCCTCTCCATGAACTCCACCAGGGCTTTGTGCTGGAGGTGCTTCAGACTGCTCTTAGACGCACTGGACGCCGACAACGCACGACCTCTTGTTTCAAAAATCTTCCTTCGAGCTGCCACCAATCCTGGCTCAGCTTGTTGGAGTTGCTCATCTGATTCCTGCACCGAAATAAAGACATTTTCACTTTCATTCCCAAAAGAGCGACATGAGCCTCCTCCTCCTCCTCCAATTTGATGAAGTTTCTCTGGTTCCGAAAAGCACATCTTCTTTTGCTCCTGTGTCAGTCTTTTCCTGCCTCCGATCCTCGCTACTTGCGGTTGAGCCACATTAGCGGGTCGGCCATTTTCTTTTTCGCTCTCCTTCTCCACTTGATTCTGCTTTTTGATGTCCACTTCCTCCTTGACGCTTCCTTTCTCCGTGTCCTCCGAGGTTACCGATGGCGTTAGCGTTTCCGTGGAAGCCTGCGAATCTTGCGATGAGGTGAACTGATGCACTATTAGTCTTACATCTTGCACATTTTGTTTTGTCTCTGTTTTTTCCCTAATTCGGTGTGGCCATGACAACTGCAGATCCCTCCTTTTGAACGACGTCTCCCTTAGCACCCTTGACTGAACATCTTTGAGCTGCTCCCTGTAAAACTTCTTATACGAGTGGTCCAACGTGTTACAGGCCGGATCTATAACCTGGTTATTGCTATCCTCGACTTGTGGCTCATTGATTACATCCAAAGCATTGCTCTTTGCCTCTGTCCTGAACCCTGCCCTGCTCGCTCCAGTGAGCTGATACAAAAGCGGAGTTGTTTCTTTGTTTATCCTCTCGCTTGCTACATCCCCCAATGACTGTCTGTTGACCCTCTTCCCCTGCTCCTCTCTGACAGGTTTGAGTTGCTCACTGCTTAAGTTAGCCACCTCTTTTGTCTGTTGCAATGGGCTAGTTCTTTCAGGCCCGCAATAAAAAATAGGGTTGCTTGGAGTATGCCTGCCTATGTCTCTCGCTACGTCGATCTCCTCTAACGCCTCTAAGCTTCGAGACGATTTGCTCAAACTTTGATGCAGGTTCTCATCTCCACACATATTGATTACATTATTGGATTTAGAAACATTCACAAATCCTCTATCATCTGACGTTAAAACGCACGGACTTGGTTGTAAAGGTCTGAACAGATTCTCCATTGTACTGTGGCATCTTTCTTGCAACTTGTACGTTTCTAATTCGCTCCCGCTCTCCGATCCGCACACAGAGGATGCGTGTGGTATCATTTCCGAATCTGGAGTTTTTTTGCAGACTCCGGTCACAAAATAAAACTGGCCTTTATGCTGAATGCTGCTGTTGATAACGCTTTGTCCGATGCTCCAAGACCTGTACTCTCTATGAGAATCCAACCCCGTAAAGTCGTTTGTCGAATGAGCTCGCCGGCGATAACGTTCGAGACTATTGCGACCGTTTTGATTTGCCCCCTTTGGAGGAGATTGACTCAAGTTTTTTCCCATTCCCGGCTCCTCGATTTTCCGATGACTGTTTACGGCGAAATATTCAGGATTTGTTTGCGTTAGAGTCTGTTTGTGGGGCAAGTGGTGAGGATGG
>KN482268.1:52021-85452 GCA_000787095.1 Periophthalmodon schlosseri | reverse complement strand
CGGCCCCTCCTGGGGTTGGCCGGGCCCCCCCCCCCGATTGGCCGGCCTATGACGTCCAGGATCTGTGCACAATGAGAGCGGCGGAGGGAGAGAGAGGGGGAGAAAGAGAGAGCAAGAGAGAGAGAGAGAGAGAAAAGAGGCCTCGCATTCCTGGCTGGCTTCAAAGACGGAGCAAGGACCATTCATTCCCAAGGCCCTGAGACCGGCGCATGGAGACTGGTCTGCGAGAGGGAAACAGAGAGAGGGAGAGAGAAAAGGGGGAGAGGGACAAAGATGGATGAGACAGAGAGTGAGGAAAAAAGAGAAAGTATGTGAGAGAAAGAAAGGGAGAGAAAGAAAAATGGAGAAGAGAGATAGAGGGGTGAGAGTGAGAGTAGAGAAAACAAGAGGCAGGAGAGAGGGAGATTTGGGGATTCAGGGGAAGAGGCTGCGCGACAGAGAGAAAGAGGAGAAGGGAGAAAGAAGGGAGAAAGAAGGGAGAAAGACAGAGAGAGAGGAGAAGGGAGAAAGAGCGAGAAAGAGAGAAAGAGAGGGAGGAGAAGGGAGAAAGAGAGAGAGAAAGAGACAGAGAGAGAAAGAGAGAGAGAAAGAGAGCGAGAGGAGAAGGAGGAAAGAGGGGTGAAAAAAGATGCAGGAGGGTGAGATAGATATGCGGAGACCGAGGGACGACGAGGCAGAGAGAAAGGAAGAGAAAGGGAGAGAGAGAGATAGCGAGAGAAAGAGAAAAAGGAAGGAAAAAAAAGAGAGAGAGGGAGGGGTAAAGCGACGCGCGACCTCCCAGAGACCGACCCGAAACACTTACAAAGAGCCACCATCCGGATGCATTATAACTTTCTCTAAGCAAAGTGCAACGTTCACTTTAAAGCGCGGACAGTGATGGACAGTTACAAGGACGTCACACGGAGTCGAGACAATTGGTTCTGCAGCAGAAACTGTGGCTAATATGAAAGTGATTTATAGTTTTATTGAGCCCGTCCACAAAACCCGCGGCGGCTAAAAACGTCAAGTAGAAAGTAGTTTGCCGTCAGCGGTAATGACACAATCCTCTGCTCACGCACAGACCGTCGCACCGCCACGTTACGGTCAATCCACTTAAGCTGTCAAACGAGAACAGGTCTTCAGCAGATTCAACACAGAAATTCAACAATAAATCTAATACGACTAAGACTTTTAAGATACTCTAGTGTACATTTATTTGTTAACTCCATGGCGAGCGGCGGTAAGATACACGTTACATTCAGACATGTGGGTTAACGACACCATGCGCTCGATGAAGATGGGATTGAACCACTGACCTTTGGGTTGCTTTGTGTACACTGTAACAGCTGTAACCTTTGACAATATAAAGAACTGCATTAACCCCGTAGCGTCGGATGCTGTCGCCGCCGACAGATCCTTTGACAATATAAAGAACTGCATTAACCCCGTAGCGTCGGATGCTGTCGCCGCCGATAGATTCGCGGTCGCGGACTTTCCGTTACCGTAACTCCGCAACCGATTGTGCCGTCGTGTAAATTCAAACGGCGTCTCAAAGCAGAGGCGCAGGGCTCTTTAAATACGTTACTGTCATTACGGTAATGCGCTTACGTTGTCCCTCGAAGACGACCAATCGGAGCGCAGGTGTCGCCGGGATTCTCCCAGTCGGTGCCGAGGCGTCGCTCTGGGGCTCGCATTAGCAGTGGAAGTATCAGTTTATCGACATTTTGGACGTGTTTTCAAAGGTACATTCATTTTTATAATTTTTCTTCTACTTAAACTGGTATTACACACTTATTCTGGTATTACACTTATTACACATCAAAGGAAAAATAAGGACAGATATGTAAAATAGAGGTAGTTGTGTGGAAAAAAAAGGCAAAAGAACATGCGGATACCTCCTTTAACATGATTTTTATGGCTAAAAAAAGAAAAAAAGTCTAGGTGAGCTATAATGGTCTATAATGTGCTCAGTCCTTAAAGGGTTAAAATGGATGACGTAAGAGCGATATTAACTCATTAAAGGCACTGTGCCCGATTTTTACTGTCTTAAAAAAATGATTTGTTATTCCTCACTTTCCTAATGTTTTCCTCGCATCCGTAATGAATTCAAAAGCACTTTTCTCAACTTTCAGAGGCCAGAGTAGAGTTTTGCCGCCGCAGTAAAGCAAACAACAACCAGCATGCTAACTGTACCCTTCCTGGTTTATAATTAGATGCAGACAACACACAGTTGTCTCATTTTGACCCTCAGAGCTGATTTTATCTGCACTGGGACTCTACACGGACAAAAATCAGATACAGCCCTTTTAATTGAACCACTGCACAAGGCTTTTCATAGGATGTTATAGAGCAGATGATGAATTTTGGAACTGGAATTTTAATCTTATGATACACTTTATTTCATCATCCTCCACTGAAAACAGTATTTAAACTATCTGTATGTTACTTTACACAAATGACGCAGAAATACCAAAGCAGACTTGGACATTAAACAGAGATGTGTGATCAGGGATAAGCTGGTGAACAGTCTGCCCGGCAACAGAGCTAAGCACCCTATCATGGTTTAGCCTTAAGCAGCACAGGAATGCAACAATTATACGCTTAAATAAATCAGATATTTTCAAAAAGTGTCAGGCAAGGACACATTTTTGAAAGATTCCATGCTTGGAATTCCTTTAGATTCTAGTGATTTTATTTTATGACTTATAATAATGAGACGGCCGCGAGATTGGACCAGCTTAACAGTAGGACAGGGAACGATAGAAATACTCATTAGACGTTCATAAATATTCATATTTTTATTCGCTGTATAGCTGCTTGATATGAAGATAAAAATCAAACTGCGAGCGTGGTCCCTGTGACAATATGCTATTTTGGTTGATAACTAGGGTTGTCAAAAGTATCGAAAATCAGATACGAATCGATACTAAAAGTAGAATTAAAACTGCATACCGTATTTTCCGGACTATAAGTCGCACTTTTTTTCATAGTTTGGCCGGGGTGTGACTTATACTCAGATGCGATTTATATGTGAAATATATGTTTTTTTAATTCATTATTATGCATTTTTTTGGCTGGTGCGACTTATACTCCGGAAAATACGGTACTCATTTGATGAAGTATCGATACTAAAAACGGCACATTCACAGGACAAAAATGAACCTTTCCTGAACAGCTTAATGTTGAAAATCACAAGATATTGTCTAAACAAAGGGTGTTTTTCATTATCATCGTGGTATCGGGATGGGTATTGAGTATCGAGTCTATCCCTTAGTATCAAAATTGAGTTTGAAATTTTAGTATCGCGATAACATATAGTGATTTAGTACTTGTCTGTTAAATGCAGCTCTATTCTCAAACAGAGACGCGCCCACTCCTTATGATCAGTGTGATTTGTACTTTTTTTTTCTCAAATTGCCAACCCCAACGTTAATTAATAAGGATTTTGAGAAGAAAAAAAACAACGGAAATGCAGCAGACATCGAGTTCAGTGGTCCCGCCTACGTTTAAACATCGTGGTCTCTTTAAAAATGTTTCGGTTGATTTTTAAAATTCATTAGACCAGTTGACAATACGTTGTTGTTAAGCCAATAGCGGCGTAATCTGGTTATCCCCGCTGGCCTGGATAAGTTGGTGAGAGGTTGATTGAGCAGCAGACCTCTGACTGAGACACTAAATGGATCCGTTTTAACCCTGTTGGTTCTCAGTCACAATACAAATACGAGCCAACGGAAACACAAACAGCAGGTGACATACGGACACTGGACAAACCTCACGCCTATAGCTTTACAACAGTTTTTCCGTCTTAAGTGTTTGCCATTCTTGAACTTACACTTCTCTTTGGTTTGTGAGAGTAATTTGGAAACAATAAGAAGCAAAAAGAGAAATTTAAACACTCAAAATGATGATAATATTCCAAACATTACAAAAAAACACTGCGTTCTCTCATTTTAAACCAATCTGGAATTTTCAAATTAGATGGTAGCTGTTCATAATAGGGACTAAATCACTATCTAAATGTTTAAAAAGTTACATGTACTTGCTCTCGAAGACTGATTTGTAAAGCAATTTAACCTAAGTCAGGACGTATTTCAGCACCACCTTAACTTATCTTTTCTTAGCAGTTCACAGACGCACATTCAGACAAGTATTTTTCAGGTGCTTCTGCAGTGAAAGTCCCTCAGCAAATCCTGCATAACCACATTTTTTCTTTTGTTGGAGAGCAGGAAATACAAATCATACATTTCATTCACAAGGCTAAACCACTTAAAATATGTAGCATAGCGTTGACGCTGAAGGATTTAATGGGACAAACACTCGACTAAGGCTCGACTTGGCCACACGCCTCCTCCGGATACAAGTAAAGCATCACTTTTATTGTCCACCCGTTGAGACGTAACAGGGAGGAAGTGAGTTTGAAAAGCTGGAAGTGTCTGAGAGCTTAAGACTTACCACGGCAAACAGTCTGCTATCAGCGAAAACACAAAAAACAAAAAAGCCTGCTATAGTTTCAATGGTGTGTTTGAAGCAGTAGGGACAAAAATACATAACATCTCATTGTACAGTTTTAACGCACAATATTGTAAACGTTACTTTAATCTCTCAGATTTTGTTCAATCTTCACAGTCAGATTTCAACAGATTAGGTTTAAATAATCATTAAATTGTTATTTAAAGAAGACATATGGTGCTTGTGTCTGATATATCGCTATAATCTATGACACCCGTGGATCATTATGTTATAATTTGGACATTTTAAATCGCAAGGTTGATCTAAAATGACTTATCAAAAGAAATGAAGCCCGGCGACTTCCACGTTAGAAAACCGCGGTGCCCAATGGGAACTGACGTCGCCGCTAACGTCATCACAACAAAGAGCTGTGAAGTTATCGGCACCTCTGACGGACGGCCGCACATCACGCTAGCGATTAGTGCAAAAATGGCCATGCAACACAGCCAAATCCTATGTGCATCACTGATTAAGAAGATACAAGTGGAGAACGACATGCATGAATCACCCTAAAATACAACTTTGAGAAGGTAAATGAAATAACTATAACGTGGTTGAAAGCTCTAAAAAGACAATTTTGCATAATAGTTCTGCTTTAATAAAATATAAGAATGCTAACGTCTGCTGGATGCCAATCAAAGTGGTAACTCCAAACAAAATATAAAATACGTTTATCTGTTATCTGTTTATCTAATACAAAGGAAATGTTCAGTGTTATTTTAAATGTTTGGAGTAGTTTCATTGGACAGATTCACTTTATAGCGGATTATACTGCATTATGTAGATCTTTTTTTGTAAAGTCTGAGGGAAAAACACAGGTCACTTTCTAAAATGCCAGGTCACTTTCTACTATACACTTTGCGCCGGCAGCGATACAGTGCATTTTAGGCCCATCTTAAAAGTCCTCATTTTAAATCTGTGATAGTTTGGTGAGAGTGAGACTTTTATTATGTAAACAGGAGGTTCAGTTATGGTCCAGTGTGTTGCCAGGCAGTGCTCACGTATGAGTCCAAAATCTGACCTAAATACTTAGATGACAGGACTTTACTTTCACACTCCGCTATCTTTAGACAATGTTTAATTATGATGAGATAGAGACTGAGGTAGACAGTCCAAGCCTGTATTTCTTGACAACTGAAGAGTTCGTCTGCAAATCCAGATAATATCTCAGTTTTGGAAACCCACTCAACAAAAAGGATAAGTTAACAGGTATTTGGCTTTGGAAAACACTGGTATCCAAAAAGTAAATTTCAAGTCTTGTTTTCTCTTTTTAATGACTCCTGATTTGAACTCTTCAACTGCACTTTAGAAACAACAGTAGAAAGTTACAAGCCAATAAAACACGCTGAATGGTCATGTGTTTCTGTCCTCAGCTGTAAAACATTTTCAAATGCAGAAACTTAAGGGTGTATTATGTAACTTTGCTGGTAGAGAGTACGTCAGCAGCTTGTCTCTAGTTGCTTTGCCTTAAACACTATGGCATTAAATATCTATCCCCGTGGAGACGAGCAGGTGACGTCACCAAGCCAAGTTCCAGGTCAGATATGCGGAGAGGCACTGTGCACTGTGATAGTTGACTGGACTCAAGTCCTGTTTCCAACATGACGCTATAATAAGATGTGGAAGATGACCCAAAGATGGCGGCGTATTGTTTTCAATGGCCTGCGCTCACTGGCATGAAATCCCCCCCAAAAATATAATAAAAAAGAAAACCCTGGGCTAGCGCCGCCCAACGTGTCATCAGAAACGTGCACCATGTGATCAGTTCTGACCAATCAGAGTGATAGCTGCTAGAGCGGAGCCAGCGCGGGCTCAGAGCGGGGCTAGGCTAAACCTTACAAAGCTAACTTTTAGGCGAAAATACAGAAGAAGCTCTCCAAAGCCTGACCTTTGTGAAATGCCCTGTCAGTCGAACACGGACAGTCTGAACTCCCAAAAAATCCACTTTGCTCTATGGGAGAATCTTTCTGGGACAGTTCCCGGGAGCTGCAGTACCTATGGAACGGCCACTAGTTGATCTCAAACGGGGACAAACGAGTCTTATCCAGTTCTTATTATAGATTCACTTTTCATTGAATGCTTTGAACCATTTAATTTTTAGTTTCTATGTTCAACACAGACATTGTCCCTCAAATATGCAAAAATGTACACGCCTGTGTGCTCTAAAACATAACATGGTTGTAGACTATAGACACACCCGACTAAAAGCATGTATCCTTTATTAGTTAACCATTAAACAGGAACTACTGCATACTGCTTTAGACTCTGCAGAAAAAGATCCATCTATCACTTTTTGTGTTAGTGTTGTCCCATAGCAACCACAAGTAATATGATCAAGCTAAACGTGATAGAGTTTTGTCAAAGTAGCTATGGGCAATACTTTTTATCACTGTAAGAATTCAAAATCATGTACTCAAAGCTTTGTAATACAGCTGAAGTGATTGCAATTTTGGTTTTGGTTTGGTTTTGATTAATCTTGCAGTTCCTACACTTTGTTTTGGCTGTCATGTAAAACAATCTACATTATTTTGTCTATTTCTGCTTATGGTATGTGTTATTCAAAGACAGGGACACGCTGACCCTGGTCAAAGTCTGCTGAGGAGTCAAGGATAATAATAGAAGCAATGGGATTACGAGGAATTTGATAGGCCATCTCAAAACAATCTCACGCAATTCCACAATAAAGACTCACGTGGGTCATGCGTCAGCTCGAGACTGGAGCTCATGTTCTTGGTAAATCTTCCAAAACTGTCCGTTAACCCAACCCTAAAATAGGAAAATGATACTCCTAAAATACTTCAGCTAAGGTACTCGTGACCAAGCCTAACTCAAGATCTGATCTGGAGATGGGTCCCCAGCGCATTGCCCCAGCGACACTGAAGGATGGGTCAAATGCAGAGGACACTAGGGTTGTCAAAAGTATTAAAAATCAGATACTAAATGATATTACCACTATGGAACATACCTGTACGACTGAGGGATCACACAGATATAACGCCACATGGTAATATAGAAGAAAGTACTACGAATGTTGAAAATTACATTCTATTGTCTAAGTAAAGAGTGTTTTTTATTATCGTGAATCGGTATTGAGTATCAAGTGTATTCCTTAGTTTTGATATCAAGTTTGAAATTTTAATATTGTTACAACACTAGAGGGCGCATTTCCATCGGGAAACAATAAACCGCAATCTTACCTTGTTTCGCTTATTATCCCTCCAACTTTTTGGATTGTTTTACCAAGCAGAAGCAGGCCGCGCAAGAGCAGTCAAAAACAGAACCATCTCAGAACTTGATATTATACAAATGAGTCCTAATTCCCAACAATAACTTACAATAATGTTCGTTTGACCTGCTGTTTTTTGCCCACTTTTGTTATCGAGGTTTGGAATGTTTGTGTATTACAAAACAAATAGATTGAATGCTTGATTAAAAAAGCAAAATAAGTTTGCTTCCTTTTACACGTAAGCCACCTCCTTGTCTCCATGGAGATATTATTGCTTTGCCTGGAATGTTTCAAAGTTTGGCATTAATCTTATCTGGCTTGTTGTAGGAGTTAAAAATGTCCATTTGACATATTTGAATTTTTCTTTTACTACGGATCGCACCTGGGCGACTGAGGGATTACACGGTCTTATCTAGTTTGCATTTACTGAATTACAGGCATAGTTATAAAAAAAAAAAGGTCTCCATGCCCTCACCAACTTGTCTGAACGGAAATAGCGAAGTTTAAAGCAATACTGTGGAACATTCTACCATCACCATGTAGACAAGCTGGTGGCAGACCCCATAGTGCACCTTTAACTCAACAAACAACCACACTGTTTTTTTTGGCAAATGGTATTTTTTTGGCAAACAAGGTGTGTGACTGAGGTAAAAAAAAAAAAAAAAAAAAGTCTTGAATGTCCGATGACGACAGGTTTTACCGGATTAAAAAAAAGAAGAAAGTGACGACATATTACAATATCTCACAAAGGAGTGGAAAGAGTATTGAAAAAGCAGCTGAACAACAAGGAAGCCACGGCGACAAAAGATGTTCAGAGGGAGGAATGTGTGAAAAGACAGGAGCCGTGAATAAGAGAAAGACGAGATGGCCTGCAGGAAGCTGAACACAAACAAGCCCCCCTAAAAAAAACAAAAAAAACAATAACTACTGCCCTACTTCCTGTTCAAAGGTGGGAAAAACTTCACAACAGAAAAATGCAACCGAACAAAAACAAACGCATTGTTCCGGAGTGTCCCCGGGGAGAGTCCCGCGTCCCTGAAGACACTGGGCTGTTTGCATAATTGACGTGGATACGCAAAACCAATGCGGCACAAAGCAGAAGGACGTCAGGGCTCCGATCTTCTACTACTGATGCGGCGTCCTCTAGGGGGAGCAAGGCCAAGACGACGACGACAGCAGCTGAACAGCGCAGGTCTTGATCTAATAACGGGCGTGTTTCGCACTAAACACTCAGAAATACAGGCACGAAAGAGAATTTTGTTCATTCATTGGCCTATAATAAAACATTTGAGTGGTAAGCTAACAATTTATGCAAAACGTAAGATTTAAGAATGGTTAATTATTTTTAAAAATACGTAAATTAACAAACAACAGGCTCCACCCGGTGTTCATGGCCCTTTATATGTTTCCTCTGCTGTGTGTAATAGTGTTTCAAAGCAGCAGATTTACATCAAACTGCAAGAGCAAACTGTCCTCGTGCACTGGACTCTGTTCTTTGGTGAAAAAACAGAATCAGCGAATGACGCGCGGGAATAACTTTGTCCGACCAACTCTTTTTTTTATCGCTTTCATATTTTGCAGCGTATGTGCGTGTTTGCCACCGTAGCTCTCACTGACACGACGACGCTCGCTGGGCAACTGCGTGTCAACCGGCAAGGTTCCGCGCATGGAGTTGTCATTATTATGGTAGTAAAAGGAAAAGACGTGGACCAATTTTGTCTTTTCGCAACCTGCTTGTCTCCACGGATAAGCCTGTCGTGATAATACATTTTGAAGTACGGCATACGGCTAAAGAAAGTAACAGACGATAAACGATAATATGTAAACTACTTAATACCACTAATTTGTACAAAATTGGTGATGAAGACACTTAATGAGCCACGCGAAGTTATTTAGTCGACCTTCTCCAGCTCAAATCTTATTATAGTGCAGGAAAATAAAAAAAGTTTCCGACTAGTACAAAGAAAAACTACCTACGATACATATTGACCTCCCTTGTGTATTGAACGATAAGTCGATATGGTGATTATCGTGACAGGTCTGGAAAGTTCCACAATAACTTATCTTTCTTACATTTATTTATTACAGGTGCTCTTACTGAGGGGAAATACCTTAAAAAAAAAACAATTCTCTCCACAGATCTGACCTGTAACTCGCTTCTCCACGGATAGACGTGTCTAAGGTCGCACCGTGAAACATTCAAGGCAGAGCAACGACGACACATCTATGGAGACAGGCAGACCGGCCAACCAGAAAAGTTACGTTGTGCGCCTTTAATTAAATCCTACAAGAACAATCCACTCCTTTCAGAAACTTCCTGGTATTATACATCTGAGAAACTGTCCATCTAAGAGACACAAATGAGCAGTGTGAGCCAACCCTTTGTCACATCCTCATCCCCGTAGTTGTGTATGTGGCACCGGGCTGCAGTCGCCATCCCCGCATTGTTACATAATGGTCCACCAGCTGACCATAAACGCATGACAGACCAAGAATTCACCCGGGACGGCCCCTTCACTGGGTACGGGACAGGGGGGCAGAGGCTAACTACACATCAACCAAGTTTATCTCATAAGGAAAATACCCCCCACTGAGAGACAAATCACAGGAAATTATACAAAAAAATGCTATATAAACCTTTCTGTACAGGAAATTGTAACGAGGGAAAATCCGATAAAAGACTTATTACACCTTATACAAAGCAGCGGGGGATAAGCCTTTTCATTTGACCTGTGTCTTATAAGTGCGGTTGATAATAGTTTTACATAAAGTGACTAGTGTTTGCTCAATAAACCTGTTTAGGTTTCGGTGAGGACAGGAACAAGGCGAGCCCAGCAGGGGATGGGCACGGGACGATACTGAAATTTGGTGTCACCGTTATCATTGCCAAAATAACTGCGATTAACGATTATCCCACGATAACGATTAAAGCTGCTGATTTAAAGTTGTTTAAAAATGTTATCCATGATGTTCTACGCTAGATTGTGAAGTACAATTCCATAAAAGTTGTTTAAACACGGAACTGATTTGTAATTTAATATAAAATAATAATTATTTTTATCCTTAAGTAGCTTTTTCTGCACGTTCTGTTGACGGAATGGCCGTTATCTTTGTTAGCGGTCATCACGATTATCCCATCCCTACCCATCAGTGTATAGGCCGTACTTACAATTATTAAGTCGTCTTCATCTCCCGCATCGTGTTTCCACTTCTTCCTTTCACCAGCTTGAATCTGAAAAGAGACGTTACACAATATTATTTCTACGTGCACAATTTAGACCCATCAAACATCTGCCACGGTTTAACTTAGTGACTTATTATCGACACGGACCAGCTGACTCTTTATGGACCCCACGGAGCTTATCACAAAAGCTGGCGAAGTGTGTGCTTGGCATCGAGCGGAGATACACAAATGGGTTACGAAACACGGCACAGTCTGAGTCCGAGGATTAGGTACAATATGCAAAATGTATTCAAAGATAGACTTCAGCTTGTGCAGCCGTTTAATAAGGAGACAACAGCACCGAAACTCTCCTGGGACAGTGTAAAAAGTAGCTGTTGTAGTTATTATCGGCTCGGGAGTTTAATTTTTGATCTTCTTGTGAAACCATCATAGTAGTAGTCATAGTTTGTGGTAGAAGTAGCAGTGGCAGTAGTAGAAATATTGTGTATTCATCTCTAAAAGGCTGTTATCTTAAATGTCTCCTTCATTAAATAACAAAATTTGGATTCTGCCTCATGAACTATATATACACTTCTACTGCTATTACTACAATTATTTATCCTCATTCGCCTCAGATGCCCTTCCACGATGACACCCAATCCCCTCGTCCAGACTTGAGACAGTGATCAGACTGGCTTCTTACCCTATGAGCCCACAAAATTATGTATTACTGATTACACTTTCACACTTACTAATACTATTCACGAAGCGTATTTTGGATCACACTCTTTTGGATCATATCTCAAGGCTTTGTTCTGTCACATTGTTCGTCTTTGGAACTATTGCAGAACGCTAATACAAATTCGTCGTAATAAGTGAATATAGCCAGTGAAAATACCGGCAATTTTGACGAGAGGCCAAGAGATCAGGACCAAATTATGTAAGACGAGGGAAAGATTTTTTAGGAATGTGCCTCCTTAGTCCCGGGATAAGGTCTGTTGATCCCATTCAATGACTTAGACTGTAACTCTACTCTCAATAATCTTAAAATAATTTGGGCCGAAGTCTGTCATCTTTCCACAACTTCACAAATCCCGCACATGAACACACCCGATCCCGTTCATTTTGGGGAAGGACGAGTAATTATTAGACAGCGTTTTCTCCTTTCTTTGGTAATCGTCCCGACCTCCTACAGTGGCCAAAGACAGATTACACTAAGAAATGACCCGCGGGGCATTCAGACAATTGCATTCCTGTATCGGCCTCCCCTCGACTAAAACTTTATAGCAATTAAAGAGACTTTCGACTCACAGAGCATCACTAAATACCTGAACATAATGTCAATTGTACAACTCACATTCCAATCGTCAGCTAAATGTTAAACTTACGCAAGAGCTGGCAGGAGAAAGTGCATCGAATACTGTTAAATTGAAAATGAAGTAGTAGTAGTAGTTGTGGTAGTGTCCAGTATAGTGTTTTTGCGATACTAAAATATCAAACTTAATTTTGATTCATTCACTACCAGTTTCATATACAAAATAAAAGTACTGTCTTTATCTTAGCTTGAGGTCTAATACTTGTTCCGATAAAGCCTAAAATCATACTAAAGTTGTTCAGGAAAGCTCAAATTTTGCTCTTGTTAATGTGATTTTTTTTGCCATGTTTTCCAAAACTTGCTCAAATGTGTATCTAGTTTCGATACTAGTTTTAGTATCAATTAGAATCTGATTTTCGATACTTTTGACAACCCAAGTCTAGTGGTTTAGAGCTGGCTGCAACACGTTATGAATGTCTCTTCCTGTCCAAAAAAAGACTACGGCGGAAAAAAATTGGACAAATGTAGTTGTCTTAAAGGGGATCTAGCAAAAGATCCCCAATATGAGCCAATATCAAATCAAATATTTGAGCTACGGAAAATCCTCACAGCCCCCCAATCAGAACCAAACTTAGCAACCGGAGTCTCAATCAAAACAATTTTAAATCAAGTTTTCAAAAAGCAAATTATGAAATATGTGAAAGGTATATGCAGCCACTGGAATATTATCTTGCTTCACATACTACCGCTTCAACTTTCGAGTTAACCCAAGTCATAGTAAAGTTTTAGCACGAATTTCTTCAATATCTCAAAGTGTCTGATGAAATTCGAAGGAGCTGTAGGCCGGCGGTGTAGTAAAACTGTGCAGCAAACATCAACGGATCCACACTATTGGCAAACAAAATGGCCACTGCGTTAAACTTCCATTAGCTTCCTTTACTCACCGCAGGAGTCATTTGAAGCCGCAGCCATTACTTTCCAGTGACATCACGTCTGCCAAAAAGAGAAACAAAGACGAAGCCGCAAAACGTGAGAAACTGGGTCACTGTCTGCGCTTAAACACTTGAAGAAAAGAGGAGCCCAAACGCAGCGAATTTTTCTTCCTGAACCCGCGTGAAAAGTTCAGCTACGCGATACGCTCGCTTCTGTACAACAGCAGTGACCGAATAACAAGGAAACATTCAGGAGTCACACAGGACATTTGAATTGCAAAACAGGAGTCCAGCTTCACGTGACAATACAACATTCTATAGGGCCGGTAGTTTAACACCGAGCTGGAGGGCAGGTCCGAGTCCTTTGGTACAATTTGCGTTTTCACTGTCGAAATGCAGATGTTTGACCCGGTTTAAGGTAAATATCTCTAACTACTGGGCCTATCCACAAAAAAAAGTTCTATACTCCAAGCATAAACTGTATGAACTGAAGTGAAATTTTGTTGCGGCATTGTTCAAACTAACAATTTTAGCCACAAAACTAGAGATTTTTTTTAATCCTTCCTTTTTGGTTGCTTTTATTGCACTGAAAATTTTTTAAAAAGCATGCATCCTTACTGTGAGCAGGCTCGCATCTCCATAAACCTGACTCTTATCTGGCCCGGAGGAGAGTTGGAAATGTTCCTTTGGCTCTAATATTCCACAGTATGACATAAAACACATCTACCTCTATGGATGTTCCGAAGTACGGTTTTAACTTTCTATTTCCAAGCTAATCTCCGATCACGCGGGTGACATGTCACCACCAGGAAGTTACATACTGTACCTTTAATACAGCAAATTTATAGACTTTCAGTTCTTAATAAGACACGGTTCAACATCTGTAGTTTATCTGTTTGGTTCTTTCTTTCAAAGCCTATGAATTTCCCATAGATTTATATAGGAACCTGCCCTCTATCTAAAACAAATACATAATTACAGAATGTTACGAAAGAAACTAAAACGGCAAAATGGCTTCCTGGGAAGTCAAAACGTACATCTATCCAACTGTAATGTTTGGAAAAGTAAGAAACATTTTTTTAGAGAGCGGCGCGGCCGCAGTGACCCGCACGGTTAGTTTAACAATGTCAAGAGAAATTAAGCAAATGAAATGGTTGAAATTCTCCACATTTTTGTACAGTGCACTCAAAACCTGAGATAAAAACCACTTCACTCCAAGTTGGAACTGATCATCTGGAATAATATAGAATGTTTTAAGGAACCACAGATGCGTTTTATCCAGTGTTGTGCTAAAATCTTTATAGAAAATGAAACGCTACCGCCTTCACTTAGTTGGTTTGATATGGTTTTGAAGACTTTAAGAAATTGTTCATCACACAGATACATGTCGTACAAAAGAACTGATTAAAACAAAATGGAACAGCCTCATGTTGTCATCTTTAAAGAAGGGTATAAAGTGATATTTCTGCTGTTTGTGGGAAATTTTAGTCTTACATGCATCTCATACTCAGAACTAATATCTTCTGTTTAGCTGTGCGTATGACTGAAAGGTTTTTATTCTGCACTCTTTGCTTTTAATGTTAATTTTATGATGATTACTGTATTTTCCGGACTATAAGTCGCACTTTTTGTCATAGTTTGGCCGGGAGGCGACTTATACGCACTTTTTGTCATAGTTTGGCCGGGAGTGCGACTTATACTCAGATGCGATTTATATGTGATTTAAATGTTTTTTTCTTCATTATTATGCATTTTTGGCTGGCGCGACTTATACTCCAGTGTGACTTATACTCCGGAAAATACGGTATTTATGTTTTGATTTGTTGTATTGTGATTTTAATGTCTTTCTTATTCTGTAAAGCACTTTGAATTACTTTGCGTACGAATTGTGCTATACAAATAAACTTGTCTTGCCTTTAAAGACACATTTGGCACATTTCTGTTGGGTTGCCAATATATTTTATGATTACTGTTATTGGAATTCAAAGTTCATTCAAATCATTCAAATTAAATGAATGAACTCACCAAAAGAGAAACAGCCATTTTACCAATTTAATTTTTCTAACTAAACATCCAAACAACTGCAACAATAATATGCGCGTTGTGCTGTCACAGATCAAGTTCCAACCCCTTTAATAAACTTAAGGTTGAGTGCCCAGTATTTCATTATACTCAATACTAAATATCTTGCTTTTTCCACTTCATTAATCCAGTACAAATTTGTGTACCAAACCAATGTAACACTCCAAAGGCAGATTAAATTCTCAAAGTGTAATCCATGTTAAGCGCTTTTCCCATTAACAAGTTTTCATATTATAAAACTAACAGAATAATCAAAACGAATCGTATTATTTTATCCGAAGGGCCTTCTAATAGCCTTTTAGCTCGTACCACCTTCTGAAATACATGTTCAAAACCTGTGATAATAATTACAGTCCTTTCCCCCCCAGGCTCTAGCTGTTTATAACCCACCATTGTCTTTACACCTCCACCAAGGCACCGCCGCAAAGTCGAGACAAAATGCAATTGATGTTAACTTTTAAATGCCCTCCTTTTGAAAGTTATACAGTAACCCAATAGTTCAGATCACTGTGCCCACGAGTCAAGCGATTTCTAATCTTTAAAGTGTCCCCATGTCTGCTGCAGTGAAGAGGTTTGGGCACTAGTTACAATGGGGTCCTTTTAGTGACTTTTTAGCTTCCTACCGCCTACCTCCTGGTGCTAGAGAGGGCAAGGTGTTAGGAAACTAGCTAAGGAAGAAGGGAACAAGGAGTTAAGGACGCAACATTGAGATTAAAGCACTCTGGACTTTGTAGCCAAGATGAGGAAAAATATGTTATAAATCCTGCTTCCTGTTTCGTGCCAGTTTTGGTGAGATGGTGAGTGATTAAGGTTTAGGTTAATACTGAAGTCACTGTAAAGAAAATTCAACTACTTTTTATTTTTATGAGTAAGGTAAACTAATGCTCAACATAAAGTTAAATCAGTCACGCTTCCATGGTTCATTATGTATATTTGCAATTCAGTACAATTCACTTATCAATCTCTTTACATTGATAGATTCCTTAAAGTTGTTGTACCTGATTTTTACTGTTTTTAAAACGTGAAAAACAAACAGTTTGCAGTGACCCAAAGTTATTCCTCACCATGTGCATTTCGACCATCCCTATCATTCACTACGATGAGTTTATAAGCGCTTTCCGAGATGAGAGGGGATTTTACCACTAACGCTAAAGCTAACAACTAGAATGTCAATGCGCACTTCCTGATTATCAGACAATAAAATGCTTTATGAACAGATATTTGACCTCAAGAGCTGCTTATACAACACAACCTCTGATTTAATGTTTTTTTTCCTTTATGTTTACTACTTTCTACATTTGATACATAAGGAAAACATCGAATATATGACGCAAGATATATACAATTATGTCGTAAAGAAAAAATAGCTCTACTAAATATTTTTCGACAAAGCAAAGAGTGGCTACTTTGAGGGTTTGAATATAAAATATTAAAAAAAGTAGAGTTATTTACTTTTTTTCTTTGCTACATAATTCCATATATCTTACATCATATATTTGATGTCTTTCGTATGTATATAAAAGATAGAAAGTAGTAAAAATTAAATAAAAGAAACATTGAATGAGAGGGTGTGTCCATATGTACTGGAACAAAACAATTTTGTTCAAATACAAGGGAATAAATCATGTACAGGGCCTTTAACTATAGAGAAACCAGTAAAAAGTTTGACATGTCTTAGTGATTAATATGATTTAGCCAAACAATATATAATTTCCGGACACTGTTTTTCTAATTCCTGGTGACTGGAATTGTGCTTTTATTCACTACTTTTGTGTTTGAATTTCCCTCGTAGGTAATAAAACACATCCATCGCTGCACACCTGTTAAACGCATTTTCTTTCCCCATAAAAAAACAAAAACTATACTTGATTTACAACCCAGAGTAGTCCGCTCAAGTTCGGGAAAACTTTAAACGCACCTTCTTATTTGAGGCGTATAATATCAGAGGGGAGCATGCACGGGGGGGGATCACGTTTCGGCTCACGCCTTTTCATCAGGGGCTATGAAACCTGAGTGTCCTGTGGCGGTGAACGGGCGCAGCACACGCCCCGTTCACCTACTACCTCATATGCCCCATTATACACATCCAACATCTGGTGTGGACATTCGGGAGAAAGCTGCAAATATCATCAACTGTATCAATGCGCTACTGTTTTAAGGTCAAGTTTACGTCTTAACCAATTTATTAATAATTACCCACAATGTTTTGTTGTCTTTGATGGCTGTTCCTGGATCTTGTCTGTGTAGTTATGGACAGGGGACAGTGGAAAGTGACCCAGATACAGGCACTGACAGACAACCATTTACTAATAAACAATATTTAGGATTCCACCTCCAGTTTTCATTCAAAATTTCGAATTAGATAAAGTTCGGTCTGTTGAAGTGCATTGAAGTGCATTGCCGAAATGAATGCAAAATGTAGATAATATGAATTAGCATAAAACAATGTTAACAGTGCTTGAAAAATCAATTGCAAATTTTAAAATCAAAATACATTTCACTTTTGGAGGGGAATTAACATTTGGGGAGACTAAAATATAAACTGTTTTGCTGTTTTGTTTTGAGGTTTTTTCCATTAAAAAAAAAAAAAAAAATGTAATTGGATAACTGCATATACCGTATTTTCCGGAGTACAAGTCACACTGGAGTATAAGTCGCACTGGAGTATAAGTTGCACCAGCCAAAAAATGCACAATAATGAAGAAAAAAACATATATTTAACATATAAATCGCACCCCCGGCCAAACTATGAAAAAAAGCGCGACTTATAGTCCGGAAAATACGGTAATCAAATTGCAATTTCAATTTGATCGGAAATCTGCGATATATCATGCACTATACCTGGATACAGCAAATTCAAAAAAGTCCCACAACTTTCAATTTCATAATACTGGTTTATTCATTCATAAATATACGCCCCATGTTTAAGAATATGAAACAAATGCATATCATATGACTAAAAGAGCAGTTTGTCACCCTAAGCGTCAGTCGTGTTTAGGTGACTCCCCGTCCGCCGCACTCACCCCTCTGACATCTGACACCGCCCCATCACAATGAGGGGCCTATAGCGGCTCACAATGGCGTAGGTGTGGTCCTGTCAGATAAACCAGAAAAGGCAGACACGCACATGCTCCCTGTAGCCTCGGGACGTCCCGGCCCGGCCGACGACAACCTCCAGCGCCCGTTTATCCTGATGCGCATCCATCAGAGGAGTCCTAAAGCCGTCCCAGAGAGGGCTTTTCTGCGCGGGACAAAAGGAGGAGGACCCGAGAAGCCCGTCGCTGGTTTAAAATTATGGGAAGTTAAAACAGCGCCGTGCCCCCTGTCCCATTAGGAGATGCCAAAGGGGTCGGCCAGAGGAAGGGAGTAAGAGAAGAGGAGGAGATAGGGAGGGTAATAGCTCAGGGTGGAAGGGTACGTACATGGTGGTAAGGGAGATGAAGGAATGCAGGAGAGACTGCGGTGGATTTGGCAAAGAAATACTCAAGTTATTACATGTACAAAGCATCTAAAATGAACTCGGAGGCATCTTTCTATCAAGGACCTCCTCAATGTCAGGAATGTCTATTTAAAGAGGAAAAGAAAAGAGCAGGATTGGAATCGCAGATGTGGATGCGAAATTATCGTAAACGTAATTCTGGGCTCCCCTCCCTCAGAAAATCTTAAATTGGATCTTAAAGGCGGACTACGTAACTTTTCTGGCGGAGGTTCTGTCTCCTGCTCGTCGCCATGGAGGTGTTTTGTGTTTTTATTTTCTGGCGGAGGTTCTGTCTCCTGCTTTTCTTCTTGGTAGAAAATAACTTCAAAAACGTGAATTTGCTTCACATCTGACTTGTAACTTGTCCTTGTTTAATGCCGTACTGTGGAAAATTACGGTGAAAGTCATAACATTTGCATGGAGACAAGCTCATGGCAGATGCTCCGCTAGAAAAGTTACACAGTGCACCTTTACACATTAATGTAAGGTTTAAAAAGAAACATTATGGACAAAGGAAACTATAACACGTCATTTATATCACTACCGTTAAATACATGTCTATAATAAATGGGTACGACAGAGACAAAAATATTTCAAAGTTGATGGAAATATTATCAACATTTTTAGATCAAACTGATACACAACTGACGCCAATACGTTTTAGTGACCATAAAGTGCAATAATCTTTGTCCACACAGCCCGATATCAGCTCCAACATTTGCTCAAGGTTACGTAACATTATCAAACGCATTTATTGCAGCTCACACTCTGCGCAGTTCCACAGCTGCTAAGAACATCCTCCGGTCCAGCCGCTCCCTATTACTGATTAAACCCAAGAGAAAAACTTTAACTGAAGGACGACGAAAGTCTTGAAGCGAACTTGGATTTCCCCATTATTCCAAATTTAACTAACTGACACTGACTTTGAACCCTTTATCAAATCGCTTTCAGGTTACAGCCATAGTGAAGTCATAAAACAGACAAAAGCTATGCAAGCTAACATCACGGCAAATAGCATTACATCATGACGCCCCGAGCTGATAAATTACCACCTCAGTCAACGGCAGTGACTTAATCAATAACTACATTGGCCCGTGACAAAGTAAATGCGCTATGAGGTAATGCCGATGTCTAAAACGTGAAATATCCAAACGGTCAGAACCAACAATATCAATCACTTGTCTTACCTCAGCTAGAAAGAAGTTGCCATTTTGGATGTATCGTATTTAAGTCACACTTTTTTTTATAGTTTGGCCGGGGGTGCGACTTATACTCAGATGCGATTTATATGTGAAATATATGTTTTTTTCTTCATTATTATGCATTTTTTGGCTGGTGCGACTTATACTCTGGTGCGACTTATACTCCGGAAAATACGGTAGTTCAAATACGTAAATAAGTAAAAAAAAAAGAAGTGAAATATTTAATGTTTCAGTGTGTCATTGTTAAATACTTTATTGAGTTGATAACGAGATCTTTGTAGCGTTTTGGCCTGATTTGCGTCGCCTGTTTGACTTCAGGGAGGTAGATAAGTCCAATGACATACTGTGGAACATTACATACATATGACATCTCCATAGAGACAAGGAAAAGTTACGTAGTGCACTTTTAAATAACTTGGATGACATAGGTTGCAATAGTTTTCTGGTCTAGAATGTGCTTATTTGTCAGTAGCATAAATCGTGCATTTACAAATCATCCACTGACTTTGGTTTATTTATGGAAGATCTGTTTGTTCTAATACTGGACTTTGCGAGGTAAAAATGAGTAATACTCTGGTCTAGACTATGTCCTGTCTCTGAGACTCAAGTTTGTCCCAGAGATAAGATGAAAACAAACTTAAAATGCCACACATATTCACACATTTTGCTTTCTTGTTATCTTAGTATGTGATAAACCATCAACCTCTAGCCTATATTTCCTAGATTATTTTTTTCCGCACCGTTTCCCTGCATCTGACTCATTTCTTACAGTTACTTCCTGAACCACTGAAGGAAAACTACCTGGATTCTTTGAAAACAATAAAAAGTGATGGTTAACAGGTGCAAAGGAACAGGTGGGCTAAGCACAAAACTTATCTCAAAGTATAAATAATAAGAATGCACAATCATCACACCTGCCTCCTACTTCACCTGCCCTAACCGCAACAACCCTGTTTGTCGGCCATTTTGTTTTTCAATATTTTTAGCCGTTTCCATGAGGGCCATATCCAGACGACACAAAAATCTCATTCTGTCCAATTCACATATTAGGGTATACATTTTTTTAACCTTTTATGGTTATTGTGCTTAGTCAATAAAACGATGTACTGTATTTTCTGGAGTATAAGTCGCACTGGAGTATAAGTCACACCAGCCAAAAAATGCATAATAATGAAGAAAAAAAACCCCATATATTTCACATATAAATCGCATCTGAGTATAAGTCGCACCCCCGGCCGAACTATGAAAAAAAGTGCGACTTATAGTCCGGAAAATACGGTAACTATTATTAAATGAGACTGACTGGTTGTCATTTGCCAAAACATATCTTGATAAGTCCAGTTTCTAACTAACCTTGTTTTGCAGCACAACGTGTACAAACTAACCCTAATCAACTAACCCCAACTCCCCCCGCGTTATCCTGGGTCAAGCGGTCGTATTGTCACTGTCGTTACCCTGCTCGTTGTTGGTAGTAAAGGTCTAAAGGTCGTCTGGACAAAGTTTTTCAAATTGAGATGTTTCTAATGCCACACGGATGTAGGCCTGGGACGATATTGAAATTTGGTGTCACGATTATCATGGCCAAAATAATTGCGATTAACGATTATATCACAATAATTATTAAAGTTGCTGACAGTTTAAAAATGTTATGGAATTATAATTTTAATATTATGAATAGGTTCCATATTTAAAGCGTTGTACTTTGTTATACGTGACAACAACAAGACATTGCCGTTAGTGTTTGTAAACATTATAACGTGAAATGTCTTTTTAATGTACTTTTTTTTTTCTTTTTTTACTATTCACGATGAACCGGCAATTCTGTGTTTTTAATAAAGATTAAATTTGAGACTTGTAACTTCAGAAAATGGCTTCTGGATGGCAGTCTAAACATCCCGGTCTCCAAAACATTGTCCAGATGAAACATTTTGTCGTGGACCACTCTTGAATGAATTAGGAAGTAGATAAATGGATTACGCCGACATGCAGGTCATTAATCCTGAAATGTGAACTTGAAGTAACGTTAACCAGACCAAAACATATTCATTAATCCATGCAGCAGTTGAAGGTAAGAATTCAAACAACCCTGTCTAAAAAACATAGTAAACAACCAATAAGGAACTTTCCACTGAGACTAGACCAACCCCTGCCATTTCAGACATCAATAGACTGTGGGTGTGGGAGTACAGTGTTGTGAAAGCAAGGCAAATATCTGCACTATTTCAATGCTCTGTGGTGGGTTAGGAGTTCATATTTTTTTGTTTTCTTAGAGGGAGAAAAACAAAAAAAACATGCAGAGTTGAGAATAGGGAGTATAGGAGATAGTGTTACAAGCCGGTGGGTAAGTTTACATGTTCGGCCCATGGCTTTGTGACCCCGCTGTTATTTAACGAGCGGCCTTTCAGACGCCGCTCCGTCTTTTGTTTCCTCCTTTTCTTCCGGGTTTAATCCTCCTGCAAACACACAGGTCTTTATGAGGCGTTCACATGGACGGGTTCTACCCCCTGTCCGCTGGGGCTGCCGGACCCAGGTCACAGGTTGATTTTTATAGTGATTCTTGTACGAGCTTTATATTTATACTGAATTTAAGAAGTAACTGAAGTCACAGTATTCTTCATGTTCTACGAGTGCACACCTCACTGCGATGGAAGGCCTCCAGACTAACGATTTGGTGCATCGATAGACTGTATATATGAATGGACATAGATAATGTACTAGTGTTTATAACGTGAAGAGAGGACACAGGAGAAGGGATGTGATGAGGATCTGTCAGGTGCAGGAACATTTTTTGTTGCATCGGGCAAAATTTTGGTAAAAAAAATGGTTGCACTCTGGAGCCTTGGATTGGTTTAATTAACAAACTGACCAATAAAGAGGTTGGAAGGGGAAAGTAGATGACAGGTGTCTGTGTTTGAGCATGGAGCTGCAGAAAACAACACACAAACTCACGATATGGCGATTTTAAGAGATTATACAGTTTGATATACCCAGTCCTAGTGTAATCTACACCTGGGTAATCACAAATGTACCTTTTTAACATTTTTGCGCTTCCACTTACATTAAGAAACCTTTGACTGCAAAGCATCAGATTGGTCTAGTACTTCTTTAACTACAACAGGCCTATGGTTAGCAAAGATTTTATTTATATAAGAACAGTGCATTTTGACCATATAACATGCCAGAGTTGGTCAACAGGCTAGTCTCCATATCTACTTTGCCAGATGAACAGAAGCCATCATGGGAAGAGGAAAAAAGTGACTGAGTAACTTCCCATTGAAGTACCATTGTAATTGGCTTCAAAAGAAAAGAAAGTTTTGTATGAATAACACAAACATGACTCATTCCACTGATACATCAACACAAAAGTCAATGTCAATAATAGTAAAACACACTGATACTCAAATACCTCCAGTAACGGGAAGATTCATTTCCTGTTTACAGTGACGCAATGAACACAAGAAACTGTATAAACAGTGAGGCTGCAAAACGAATAACACTCAAACAAAAGATATATAATGCAATGTAACAATATCATTTGGGAAGCACGATAACATCGGTCACAGATAATATCGGACGATAATTCAGATTTTTTTAAAAATCACCGCCCCTTTCCCTCTGAGATGCACAAAGCATCAAACTCACAGACAGAATATGAGTCATTTGAAGCATATTGTTAATAATAAGGAAAATAACAAAACAAAACAGCATTTACAATGTGGCAAGAATTAATGTATGAAACATTACCAGGACATAGGGAGTCTATAATTAATTATACATTTCAAATGTATTATCAGTTTTACTTTGAACGTTATCAGTGACAAACATCTTCAAATTATCAGTTACCGGTACCAGTTAAAAATTCCATTATTGTGCAATAAATATAATGTCTTTGGCAAACAACATACTCCTTCTCCACGGGTATTATGTGTAGGGCTGGGCGATTTTGCCTAAAAATAAAATTGTCTCCAAAAATGTGATTTTTAATGGTTTCCCCCCTTCACTAATAATGTTTTGCAAACTAGAGATAATTGTCGAAACAAAAAGATGTAGAATTGTTTCAACTGAAGTTGTAGTGCAGTAAATAGTAAACTCCTTGTAGTTAAATGATCATTTTTTGCCGTGTCTGTAAATAGAAAAGGCTTAAACACAGTATGAAAAGCAGCTAACGCATCTGACGTTAGCTACATTGTACCGAGTGATCATATTTTACCCATGGGCCACTGGGGGAAATCTATCTCCAAGAAAGTGGGAGAAATAAAATCACATTTTTTTCCAAAGAAATCTATTTGATTAATCAATTTAATCGATGTTTTGCCCTGTTCTAATTATGTGCAGATTTTAAACTAACTCTGTCGTTTATCTGTCTGCAAACACATGAAAGCTTCTGGAAGTGTGAGAAAGGCAAGTGAAGTATGTCAGGCAACACTGTTCACCTCTAATCCACAGGTGCACAGGCAGATTTAGGCCATTTCAACGAAACATTTGAAAAGTAAAACCTGACTCTGACCTCATTTATGCAAAAAGCACAGTGGCTTGGGCCCTACAGGGATCTATGCAAACTAAACTCCTTTTAGACCGAAACTGCTGGACTCAAACACACCGTTTTTCCGAATGGGATGGTTGGTAAAGAAATATGGCTGTGTTATGACACTTCAAATAATTCACTGCTTAAATGTAAATATCCTTAAGAGACTCAAATGCAATCCAATTCCCTACTTTATACATGTTACATTTGCATCGTCACTAACAGCAAGGAATAAACCACAAATGCAAACGCCTGACACACGACGATAGTGAAATGTATAGAATTTACAAACTTTTTTTTTTTTTTCAGAAGAGACCATGCCAACAAATTGTAAAATATTTAAGTTAAACCATTACGCTAATACATCTTAGGTTCCTGACATAGTTCTTATAGTTCTAGAGTTAGTTACAGGCCAAAAACTCTTGTATAATGATTAGTAAACAGAGAGTGGATAAATATAATTATGTAAATGCACTTTCCATACTACATAACAATACTCTGTCCTCAAACAACCTTTCAAGCCCGGTAAAATACGCACACTTATCTATTCAAACTACTATTTTAACATTTTCAGATCTGTCTCCAAAACTGATAACATCTCCCTGTTTACTTCTTACCATTGTCTTGGGTCGTACAAGCAGCACTTCATTCACTTTTGTGTCTTGCCCTGCAGTGACTTTTATTCAAGTTCTGTTACTGTGGTAGTGTATTCAACTAGATTCAATGCAAATAGTTTTCAAGACAAGCTGCTTTTTCTCTCAAACGCCTGACAAGCCTTTAGTGCTACCAATAATGTCTCATTCCCGCTGCTGCGCCCAAAACCAGGCTCAAGACCAGAGGTGACGGAGCCTTTTCTGCGGCGGCGCCCAGACTATGGAACAGCCTCCCTCTGACTGTCAGATCCTCTCAGTCTTCAACGCAGTTTAAGACTAGACTGAAAACCCACCTCTCCTCCCTGGCATTTAATACAAGCGAGACAGGACATCTTGGTGTTTTATTGTTCTTTGCCTATGTATTGTATTATCTGTTTGTGTTTTTATGTGAAGCACTTTGGGCAGCTGAAGTTGTTTTTAAATGTGCCATATAAATAAAACTGAATAAAACTGAATTATTCTAAGGCTTTAAAATGTGAAAATATTTGAATACGAACAATTTAATTATGTCAGCTGCACTAAAATGGAGCAAAGGTTTATGTAATTCCTTCAGTGTTTTTAGCACTAGCATTATGGTTCGCAGTAGCATTAGGGTTTACTACTACTATTACAAAATAATAGTAGTACGTTGAATATTTCGCGGTCTTATACTTTGTTACAGATCAGACAATTGTAAAACTATCCAGGAAAGGTCCAACTTTGTCCCATTTAAATGCACTTCAGTGTTGATACCAGCTCCAATAAATATCTCGTCTTAATTTTTTTTGACAGCCCCAGTAATAATAGTGTAGTAGCAGCAGCGCACATTCTAGTAATACACATTTTAAACTTTGACGTGTATCTCTCCGTCGCCCTGAGCGCTTCTTACCATCGCCATTAGGTCACAGTACAATAACGCGTTTCTTCCACATTCACACGTCTGCCCTCTCCGCACTAACTTTTATCGAAGCCCCCATTGTACAGGCTCCCCATGTCAGCTCCAGTGTCAGCACGGGTCAGTGGCCTTTGCCTGGGCTCGAGCTGTGAGTGCGCTGGCCCTCCTGGAGCTCAGGTCCCGCACAGAGAGGCCAGTGTACTATACCCCCCTCCCTCTCCTCGCTCCCCTCTGCCGCTGTTACCACCATAGGACCGGCCAATGCGTCGCTTGAGTGGTTCAGTTTCAGCTCCCAGCACAAAACACTAGTGTCTGGTTACCCCCAAAAACAACATTATTGCAGCCTGGCGCCTTTTGTTCCCGCTTTAAATAAAACATCGCCGTGTCATTAGCGTGAAAGGCCCTCCTGTGAATAATTTAGATGAGAAAATAATTTGTGAAAGGTGAATGGGGTTAGGCAAAGACATTATGAACGACGTAAGCGATAACGTGAGACACAACCAACCTGAAAAGTGTAAATAAACTCAAGATTAAACAGCTGAGCTATTGACATAATAACTAACCAACAAGTAACCTGTATGTTTAGCAAAGGTTTACCGAAAAATACTTAGATATGATTATACTCGGGAGTAGGTCTCTATGAAAAAAGTAAATAATTCAACTAGTTAGCTATTAATTATTAAAGAAAATCACAAAATATCAAGGCGGCCTATGCTATTACTAAGAACGTAGTTGTGAACTTAACTCTATTGCAAGTAGCCCCTGAATGCTTTTGTCCTGCGACTAGTGCAAGCTACAAAAAACAAACGCAACCAGCATAAGTAAAGTCATTTTCAAGACCACCATTAGAAAAAGGCATTAACCAAAGGCATAACTATAACTGCTTATAACAAAGTAACTAACTAATAAAGGCTAAGATTAAAAGCGTTTATAAATACTTGGGTATATAGCAAGTTGGAATAAACAAGTAACAAGGAAATTATAACACAACAATCCAGTTATTAATGTATAAGACTGTTAACCAACCAACCAGTGACTGTTTAAGTGGCTTGTACCTCCATAAAATGTGACTATTAGAAGTCCAAACCATAAACAGTATTATAATAACTGATTCATCCATTCTTTCGTTTTTAGAACTTTTTGTGACCATGAAGCATAAGTTTAAGTCTAACACTAGCACAACTTAAAAAAAACATGCTTCCGTGCGCTTTATATTTTAACTTTCTTCACCAGTTTAATAACTTTTACGCAGACGAGTTCGTTTAAGACGCATGGATTTTACGCACGATTTTGCCACCATTTTAGTCGAGAGAAAACCAGCACCAACTTTGAACTATTAATCAGTATCATCAGTAGGAATCATAAAGTAATAAAGAATAAAGAAACTACTGAGCCGACTTAACTGTTTGACTTTGTTTTGACAGTTGACAATCGAAACTCCCCTTGCGTCCGAATACACCTGCTCCTACTGCGCTGGCTCGTTATTAGCCTACCTGTTGCTTTCTCCGTCTTTTCCCCGAATTCAGCGCGCTGTCCCACGATTTTCCCACCGCGTCTCCCACCTAAATGGAAGAAAAGTCTCAAAAAAAACTAAGGATTTTTCTCTTTATGATGAGTAGACGGAGGTGGGGAGCGGTAAAGCCGTGGAGACGCCGCTTTCTCTTCGCTTTCGCCCGCACGGATCTTACCTTCTCCCAGTCCCAGCAGCGACAGAAGCGGGTGAAAGGTAATAGAAGACAAAGAGAGCCAATCCGAGAGCGCAGGAGGCGGAACCAGGAGGAAATTAACACTTTTGATTGGATTATGCGGATAAATGGCGGAAACGGGGGATTTCTATGGAAACTGAATGGATTTTGAACTGTTTTGTTACCAAACGAGCACATACCGCCAGTGTTCATCATCAGTGTGTGTGTTTTTTTTGTTGTTTTTTTCTCCAACAGACGGAAAATATGTTTAATTTCCCTGGCTAGGTGGTTTCCTTAAAAACTTCCCTGAACTGAACAGCAGAAAGAGAAGTAAATGGTCCGTAAACTATGATTGATCGGTTCAAATTTAAAATAATCTTAACTCATTGTTTTGTTTGATTTTCCAATGATGTAGTAGGTTATATCCAACGGAATGACTTTTCAAAACGATTTGTATAACGATTGTACCATAATAATTACTGAATATTAGCCTAATGCAACCCAAAATGCACAGGTTCACAGTGGTGTATTTAATTTAATTACATGCAGTTTGGTTTGAATTTAATAATAGGCCCATGTGACTCGTTTTCTATGGCTGTAATTAAATTGGGATTTTTAAATTATGAAAAATTGCCCTATTTGTCTCCTCCAGAGTGTTGCCGGGGCTGTGGAGAGCTGTACAGGATGGGTAAGTCTTCCTCTTAAACTCAAGTGGTCACAGGTTCAATTCCTTTCCAAGACTTTTCCTGCCCTGGTTAAACGTTCCGGTGGCTTGGATTTGTTTGTGGTTCTTTCCAAGTCTCCCATGGCTCCTGGATGCATTTAAGAGGACGCGTTTTCCTACAAAGTTTCTAAGGTCATGTTCGTATAAAGAGGAGGAAAGATAGATTAGTATATTGAGCTGCTTATGTTATAAATTAGAAAAAGTATGCGGTGATTTTCAAGGTTTGGTTGTTGTGACATGAACTCTTACTGTTTTAAAATGATATTACCAAAACCTCTTGTTACACGTTTGTTTGCTCTCCTGTTTGTTGGGATAAAAAGTTGAAAATTACACAAACTCAGGAGCTAAGTTGTAAAAAGGAAGGTTTGCATGTCATCATCGATACTCAAAATTCTACCAAAAATGCAAGAAAGAAACAATTTACAAGGAAGAAACTAGGGTGGTCAAAAGTATCGAAAATAAGACGCTAACTGATATTAAAACTAGTATCGAAACTAGATACTTATTTGAGTAAGTATCGATTCTAAAAAGTCACACTCGCAGGACAGAAATGAACGTTTCCAGAATAGTTTTAGAATGATCTTGAGCTGTATCAGAACAAGTATAAGACCAAACAGACCATGGGCCACTATGAAACCCACCTGGACGACTGAGGGATCACACAGATATAACGCCGCACGGGAATATTAAAAAAGTACTAGGATTTAATGTTGAAAATCACATTCTATTGTGTTTTTCATTATCATCGTGGTATCGGAATCAGTACTGAGCATGGAGTCAACTCCTCAGCACCGAAACAGAGTTTGGACGCTACACGGAACGCAATTTACCGGCAGTTTAAACTTTCATTTAGGCAAATAAAGGTTTGGTCATGTGGTTTTATTTGTCAAATAATAACTCGAGTGCAAATTAAACAAGCTTTGGCCATTGTTTACAGATGGTCACTAGGTAGCGGTTAACTCTGCGTCGCCCGTGTCTCGTCTTCTGCCCAAAACCATGGAGTAAAATTATAAACTTAACCAAAATGATCAAAGTAAGCGGAATGTACCACACCACGTACACACCGTTATCGTACGAAAGACACAAGAGTCAGTATAATCCATATATTTTATTCTCAATACGGCAAAATACAAAGAATATTCAGGACAGACTCTCATTAGTCACATAATACTCACTTCACAAGAATGCTTTAAATTACATCACCTAAGTCTGAGTACCTTTAGTCTCATATTGCATCCATTTGATAGAATAGCATCTCTCTATGTTCAGATCTCGTAACACTAATCCAATTTCGGACAACTAATGTACATGATAGTGTATGCTGCTGGCCCGGAGTACAAATGCTACAGCTTTTTCCACGTGTAGAGAAATACTTCTGCTCCAAAAAACATCTTGGACCAATTGTTCGAAAAAGGGACACTGTAAAATACAACTTCTCTCTGACGCGATACATTACATCCCCGCGATGAGATTAACAATATACATTTCATTAACACCTCCATATCAAATACAGAGAAGAAAATATTTGCACTTGTTGCATCTAGAGACGTCGGTTATGAGTTGACCGCGATACTGAGGGAGAGAGCAGAAAAGACAAAACGTACGAGCACAAGAGACTAAAATGAATCGATATACAGTTAGCAGACATACGGTAGTGTCTGTAACGACTGAAAGAGGAAACACAAAGGCCCAGAAAAAAGGGGAAATGTGCATAAAGTATCTCACAAAATGTATTTACAGCTTTGTCAATTTAATAAAAAGATCACCTGTAGAAATCGCCCTTAAAGAAAATGTTATATATTTACATTTTATACATTGTTTTTAAATAGAAACATGCACAAGTGTTAAGCTCCTTCTACTGAATGTCAAAACTTACCCTGGATTCAAACAAGTTAATATTAATAACTACTTTACAAAGAAATCTCATCGTGATCATCAGCCCCCAAAACATTTACAATTTCTGAAAATGGTGAAACTCGAGTGGTTCTCAAACTGCGGGGCAAGTACAGCTCATGGTGCGCCAAATACACTTGGGGATTCAGTCTTTGAGACTCCTTAAGGATCAAATAGTCTACGAAAATAAAGGCAGCCGTCAATGAATAATGTGGGAAGATAAGAATATGTTTGGAAGTGGTTGTTTTTAAAAGTAAAATTCAGAAGAAATCACTGGTAATGTGCAAGTTTTGTGTTTAAAATTGAACCGTGATAAACCATCAAATTTAAAAGCATCCAAGCGTGTGTGTCTATACGTGGTCATTTTAACTAATAAAATAAACTATCTTCTTCGACTTTCCACAATATTCACATTAATTGTCATGCACTTTGTATTTTTTCTGTGTCTCCGGGCCTAATCACTTTACTATAGTCGGCCATAGTACATATTTAAAACAGCCAAAATGGCCAATACAGCAGAACGCAGTCACTACCATTCAATATGAACTATAACATTTAAGGCCTAAACTTTGGTGCTTTGCTAAAGGGCACAATGGACGATATACTTGACAAGTTTGAGAACCACTGAACCACCTTAAAAAGGCCATTCTGAAAAATCATGACGCAAAAGGGGCAAAAATAAATAAGTACGTCGCAAAATGTTAAAATACTAATGCTAGATTTGTACATTTGACTATTAGATAGTGTAGGCTGTAATTACAAAGTGTTACCAGTGTATGAAGACAGTGACTGAGCAAATCGATGAGAAAGTGGCCTCCAGCTTAAAGTCGAAAAAGGCTCGATTTGGCCATTTCCGTTTGGTTATAAAACTATATACATATTTACTATATACTAAACCAGTACACAAAGTTGCAAAAGCTAAAGGCATTGGACAGTTTAAACAGGCTTCTCACGGAAACAAAACAGATCTTTGTAAAAAATCCTGCATAGATTAAAATAATACCTCTTTTTTGGGTTAAAGAGGGCATATAACAGTATCCCCTCCCACAGTAAAGGCCGGGAGCCAGTAGAGGAAAACTCAAACTTGGACAAATCAAAGATGTGGTAGTAACTTTGCTGTAGTAATTTTGTACATGAGTGAAGGTCGAGTCCTTTAGTTAGTGGTAATGTTGATTATAATTAAATACACGATTTAACAACGTTATTACTTGGGCACTCAATGCTGCATTCGTTCACAGAAGACACTTTGGATGGAGAAGGTTTGTGTTTTAAAAATAAATGTATAGAAATATTTCATAACGAGAATTTGAATTTGTTTTATTTTGAAAAATCATAAGTTAATCTAATTTGCACATAATAAAAGCAATATGTTTAAATAATTTTGAATAAAAAGTTGTTTTCAGACGTATTTTTGCTTTGCCATATTAGCCAAGTCCCAGTGAAAACATTATAATGTAAATAACTGCATCGGGTGACAATACTTAGTTCTCTCCTGCTGTTTCTTAGAAAAATATACCACCGGAAAAACGAACAAAAGATCAAGGAGCACTGTAGGGAGGTGGCTCACGCTAAAACAACAATGCTAATTTATAAGCGATTGATAAAAGAGACTGAAATACCTGGGTTTCAAATTTGTGAGATTATATTATTAATTTCCACAAACTAAAAGCTGTGACTAGCACCCCCTACAGGCCCAGATGGGTCTTGCAACCCACTGAAAACAAAATCTAACACAATACAATAATTTTTAGTGGTTAAAAAGCTCATAATCTATAAACTAAATCATGATCTGTTTAATTTCAATAAAGATTTGATAAATATGTATGTGCATGTTAGCCATTCCTAAGGTTTAAAAATGCTAAAGGAATTTAAAATATAATAAAACTTTAAGACTGGGTCAATAACATTAAACTGCACGTTAAAACATAATTGTTGCCTGTTTTCGTTGACCGTCAGGATTTAATATGCAAAAAGAGCAAAGAAATATTTAAATAAAATAGCTGTTTGAAGATTGGTTTTCCTTTAAGAAGGCACAGAAATGATAAGAGAAACCTTCATTTAAAGCACCTTTGGCGTTCGTGGGAGGTACTTTGGTGAAAAAAAAAGTTAAAAGCCAAAAAAGCGCTATTTTTAGTGTTGTCATAATAAATAATTTCCAATTTTTTTGTCAATGTCTTAATGCCAGACAGATGTAGCATGGGTTGAGGTCAGATATTCAAAGTCTCCCTGTGTGGTGCTCGAAGGTGTGAGAAAAATAATCCAAAAGTTGCTCAGTTTTGGCAAAGCTGGTGAAGCGAAATGACACAGTGCTGGAGATATGTTTTTGGAGAAAGACTCCAGAAGAAGTCTACAGTACTCAATTTTATGTTTCTGTCCATGAGATAGAGTTAAGACCAAATGTCTTCATACCCTGGCTATAGACAACAAATAACACAGTCAGAATGTATATAAACGTGATGTTAAATATGTGTGCAAAACATCATCAAGAAACAGATTTGTGTAAAAAAAAAAAAAAGTTGAAAAAACAAATAAATTACAGTCATATATTCATAGGTTTCAGTTTTCTTCTATAGGCGCCATTTTGAGGACTTCGGACCGTTCAGAAAATAGAACATTTAATTTAGAATTGTTAACTGCTATGGCAACGACGCTAATTTTTTATCAAGCTGAAACCCAAAGTTTGCAAAAAAAAAAAAAAAGCATAATCGCTGAAAATATATGATTGATTTTGCACAAATCTTTGAGATAAATATGCACCGTGGACTCGCTCTGACGGACGGTCCGCCGCCAGCTCGTCTCCACGGAGATGTTAACGCTCTGCTTCGAACAAACCACAGACTGGCATTAAACTGCGAGACAAGCAGCTCGCGGTAAGAGCATTTTGTACTTGAATAAATGGAGTATACAAGTTTAATACCACCCTGCGGGACATTTCAGTCAATCGAGTGACATCTCCACGGAAACGAGCAGACGACAGACCCCGCCAGCAGAAAAACGTACGTTAAAAACAGCTGATTAAAACTGCTTCTCTTGCTTGCGTTTCTTAGCAGAACAAAGTGCTAATTTCAGCCTGGGTATGAACACACTGGTCTTAAGTGTATCGCTCTTAGTGCGTGAGATATGGTGCTTGGTTGCGCCGTGGATTGATACGTGGTGGTGGCGGTGGTGGTGGCGGTGGGCGGCGATCGGAG
>KN482268.1:16883-51964 GCA_000787095.1 Periophthalmodon schlosseri | reverse complement strand
CCGTTTTTAGGGAATGAGTTTGGCGTCGAGCCGTAGCCAGTGCAGCCCCTGTCGCGTGTAGCGCACCAGTTCGGTCATGCTGCTGGTGTTGAAGATCAGAGGACCCATCGCTTTGTCCAGTTCAAAGAAGAAGTCTGAGGAGAGCAGCGAGAAAGAGACAAGTTACTCAAATGGACTCAACTCTCCTTTGAAGTTCCTCAGCTCGACCGACAACACAGTTTATTACGAACTCATTTTTGACACGGCAAAAGCATTAGATTAGCGGTGACATCAATCCACCCCCAAAGCAGCTCTGGCTACACCATCAAGTAGTAAAATGTAGATAAATAATGCATGTGATTTGAGCGTACGGAAAAGCTGTTTATAAAGCATTACTGCCCTTGGGTCCTTGGGCAAAACACCTCGCTCATCTTAGCCTTACAGTTCATTATTCAGGTGAGTTTTGGACAATAATAGAGGGAGACTGCTGCAGAACTAGCCGACCATGGCAAGATCAAATCCAGAATTCTCCTTTTGGCCGTTTTATTTCACGTACGGTTTCAAAAAATGATTCACAATCCTCTTACAGTGATTTATATTTGTACATTACTCACTCACACGTGATACCGGCCTCACTATACCTCATAAACTTAACGTAACCCCAGCAATTTTTCCTACGCCGCTACAAACACACGGCAATGCTCCGCACCTTTCTGCTCCTTGGAGAGTTGTTCGGCCTGGTCCCAAACCTCAGTGGCGTACAGGAAGTTGGACGTGACCTGGACGTAGCTCGCCGCCATCTGGTGGATCCTTTGGGGAATGGTGACGGAGGACCTGCCGCTGCTGCTGCTGCTCACGGACGAGTATCCGCTGGCCGTGCTGCCGGGGGACAGTTTAGGGGAGACGGGGGAGGGCATGCCCGCTTTACTGCGAGTGGGAGAAAGACAGTGAGGTTTAATATGAGCGCGTTAGGAGTATTTTCAGCAGTGCTTAAAAGTAAAAAAAAAATCATTTAGGGCAGACAGATAATCACAATTAAAATCAAAACTGGAATTATTTAGGTATCTTCTAAAAACAATTCAACTAAAACCTCTAAAACCTGTTAAAACAAGTCTGTTAACTCCTACAAGTGTAAAACTACCGGTAGTTTAGTCCGGGCTTCTACAAATGTTCCATCCATGCAATTGTTTTAAGTTCATATTTCAGTGTTCTCCCAAAATGTTTATGCTTCTGAACAATGTGATATTTTCCCTAATTAAGATTTATGGTAGTTTCAGGAAACGCAGAAGTGGAATGGGTAAAAACTACAAGACGTTAGCAGCCCCTAGTGGCCAAGCTGAGTTTTGCACAGTACCATTTTTTGCATACTGCTCCATAGTTACTCTACTCTTGACCATTTCCATTGAAGGTTGCACGTTTGCATTCAAATCTTTTTCAAAAATGCCACTCAGTGTTTCATATTTCAAGAGTCAGATTAATTTACTTTAAAATAAACCTTACATTAGTTCAGATATTGGTACAAACTCGTGACTTTATACTTTATAACAGAGTCGTATTTCAAGAGTGACTTACTTCCCCATTCCAGGAGAGGGTGCCTGGGTGTTACTCAATGAGTTCTGTCAAAAGAGCAGCAAATCAAATAGTTACAAAGAGATAAAGTCTGCATTCCTCGTTCAGACGCTTCATAAATCAGTTTCATTTCTGCTGTATTTTACGAAAGCGATTACCTTTAGATGTTCTGTGAGTGTTTTGGAGTATTTGAGTGCACTGTCTTTTCTCAGTTTGAACAACCGAAGGTACAGAAGGGACTGGCATCGAAGGCTGTGGAGACAAACAGAAGAGAAGCAAAAAATAAATAAATATAACTGTCAAACAATAATACAGCTCTTCTTTCTTTCAGAACCATCTACTTAATTTGAGATACATTCACTAGGCTGTTTACTCCACACATGCATCTCCCATCAACATTTCACCATTAATATTTCATTGTTACCTTTTTTAACTAAAATATTCACACTGAGAGATTCATAATTTATTTTACAAGTGAGTCCTGGCCCCAAAGAGGATAATATTTCATGGCAGGGGAATGTTGTGTTGGGGCTGCACAATTAATCCCAATCATATCAAAATCACAACTAAAATAATTGCAAAAACTACATAGCAAATATTGCAATATTTTTAGGTAAAAAGAAATGTAAAAATAAATACAACTGTTTTGAAAGAAGACCTATTGTGCTTGTGTTTGCTGTATCACTATAATCTATGACACCTGTGGATCATTACGTTACAATTTGAACATTTAAAATCGCAGTATTCATCTAAAACGACTAGCGAGTGCTGAATCCTGCGCGTATCACTGATTACGAAAATTTTATTGGAGAACGAAGTAGGTACAGAGCAGTGGGCGTGTGCTGGTGGCAGTGAAAGCGGGGATTGATCTGCAGACGAAAACAGGTGATTAAAAATGGCTCAAACGTGCACGAATCACTCCAAACACAACTTCGAGAGGGGAAATGATGAGAGGAAACGACTATAACATGGTTAAAAGCCCTAAAAAGTCAATTTTGCATAATCAACTTAATAGGTGATGTGTTGGATTCGGCAACGTCACCGTCATTTTGGTACAAATAAAAAAAATAAATAAAAAAAAATCTGCTACTCGCTGGCTTCATCTGTAGCTATCCATCGGAGGGGCCAATAACTTCAACTTCTTCCCGTTTACGGCGACGTCTGCTCCCATCGAACACCGCAGTTTTCTAACGCGGAAACCAGCGGACTCGTTTCTTTTATCAAGTCATTTTAGACGAACATTACGATTTAAAATGTCCACATTATAACACAATGATCCAGAGGGGTCATAGATTATAACTACAGAGCGGACACAAAGACACAAGCGCAATAGGTCTTCTTTAAGTAAAAAAAAAAACAGCTAAATGTCTAAAATGTTTAGTTTCCGATAAATTGAAATGTTCTCAGATTCTTGCAGCAGTTCAGATATCAACCTTATCAGCTGCCGTATTAAAATGTGCACTCTTAATACACACAAATTTGACTCTTTTTTTTTTCTCCAGCATTTCCACCGGGCCTGTTCTCACCAAAGCACAGCTAGCCTCTTGTCGGCCGAAGTCGCGTCTGGGGCCATGTAGCTTTTTAACTTCATAGTATATCTGCAGATAGAAAGGGGAGATTAAGATTATTTATGGAAAAGGGCCCCGGGACGTGACAGATGATGTAACAGCTGGGTTTTGCCGCGGCTGTAAAATGCGCCCGTACTTGATCAGCTCCACCGTCTCTGCGTACATGGGGAACGGGGATTTGGCCTCTTGTGCACTTTTCTCCAACGCATTTCCACATTCAATAAAAGACACCACTGCGTCCAAGTAATACACCGCCTTCTCGAACCGGTCCAGCTAGACAGAGACATTAAAAAATGAATCATCTCATGGGGCGAGGGTTTGCACTAGTGTCGTCACCATGCTAAAATTTTTAACTTGATTTCGCTACCAAGAAACTGATTCAGTGCTCGATACCGGTGAACGTACCACAAGGAAGATAAAACACGCTGCTTTTTTAGTAATGGAATATAATTTTCGCACGTAAAATAGTACTCTTTATGTTACCATCTTATACTAGTTCTGATTAAACTCAAAATGAGACTAAAACTGTCCAGGAAAACTCAAATTTTCTCCTGTTAATGTGATTTTTTTTTCAGTATCGATACCTGCTCAAATGAGTATTTCGATAGTAGCTTTAGCATTGATTAGTATCGGATTTTCGCTGCTTTTCACAACCCTAGTTTACAAGGAAATCTCAGAGGAACAACAATATACAGAGTTATGTATGTAGCATATTGACTTTATCGACTTTCATATGTGACTGAACGGTTCTTACCAGTGCATCCGCGTTATGTTTGAGTTTCTTGGCTTCTTGTAAGTAGTGATCAGCAGAATGGACCCTTGAAAAAAAAACAAAAAAAACAACGTAAAAACTGGTTAAATTCATATCCTTGTAGTGAAAAATGCGTAACTTTAACTGCTATACAGATGTCATTTTCATAACTACACGAAGGATTGTCGTTATTCGCTGAAAGTGATCGAGTTATTGTAGCAAGCTGAGGCTAACCATTGAAACCTGAGATTCAAATGAGTTTCTCTGTTGGTTCGGACTATACATCACGCCACGGCTGAAATAACAGAACGCTGCAGGTGTGGCTCAGTCAGAACATAATACAAATTTTTCCCAATGAGGTTGAACGGTGATATTTTGTATTAAGGACTTTTACGTTTTCATAGTAAGACTTGATGAATTCAAGTGTCACAGATATTTGGTGCAAGTAATTATGTCTTTGGGTAAAAACAATTAGTATTTCTTCTATAAACGGAATATGTATACGGCAAAAAATAATCCTAATCTTACACGTTGCCGCAGTCAGACCACTTCCTATGTTTACAAATCTCTAATATCTTAGTTGTTTCATTTTAAAGCATTTTGTGATCATTTTAGTCAATTCCATAACTTAATGTTGAAATGCATATGACCGAATGTTTACTTGATTCGTTGGGATAATACCTGTTTTAAATATAAATTATAGTTTTACACCAATCAAGAAGTAATTAGCAAAGAAAAGTCAAAAACTATGTTGAAAATTAGGAAGTAGAGAGGCTCTAGGGAGAATTCTGTCCAAAAGTTAGGAACAATTTACACGCAAGAAACACATTTTTTCAACTTATTTCAACAAAATAAAAGTGTTATATATTTTTTTGTTCGTCAAATAGTAATTTTTGTTTACATTAGAGAAGTTTTGTCCCAGTTTATGACATGGTTGCTCGTTAACGCTTTTGGAATTCCCTAGCGTGAGGTCATCATTTCCAATGAGGAAGTACAATTTTAAACCTAAAAAAAGTGTCCAGACTTGGAATGTTACAATGTTACAATGTTTAGAAAAATTTAAAATCTTAACTGTGTTTTAGTAAAATGAGTAGAGTCCAACCTGTCGTAGGCACTTTCAGTTATTCATCTTACACAAACATGACCTGAATCCTATAGGACAACGTCAAATCCTGCGCTTCTGAAATGCTAATTCAGATCTCGGAAAAAGCCTGTGCATGAAAGATAACCCAGTGTGCGTTTTCTCTTCGGGACGTCAGGGATGCCTCTTACCTGTCTTCGAACACGAGCTTGGAGCGTTGGTTTTTGGAGCCGTCTGAGGAGAGCGGGGGCACTGCCAGCTGGTTATCGCCGCTGCCTTTGGAGGATTTGTCCTGCAGAGACGGAGAGCGACAGGGACAGAGTTTTAGGGGAAGAAGGGGCCTGGTCTCTGAAGTGACAGATTAAACTGGGGAGGAGGCAGAGGAGTCTGGAGGGAGAGATCATTTTGTGCTGGAGAGATACAGCGTTAACAGACATAGGCATCTTTTACTGTTGGCTTGTGTAGAACAGCATGTTGAAAATACATATTATTTTAAGAACTTTATAATAACTACACCTTAATTAGCCCTGATAAAGCACGAACAGTTTATTACGAATGATTCAGGTTTAATAAGTACTTAATTATTACCCTACCCATGACTTTTATCCCTAAAGGCACAGTATGTAACTTTGTGGCGGTGGCACGTCACCTGCATGATTCTGTGGAAATAAAACGTTAAAACCAGATGAGTTTTGGGCTACACTGTGGAATAGTACAGCCAAAGGATCGATGTTTCAGACCAAATAAGAGTCAGGTTTGCGGAGATGCAAGCCAACTCGGTAAGGACGCATGTTTTTCAGTACAATAAACGCAACCAAATGGCAAAAAAAACCCCACGATTCTTATTTATTTTAGTCTATTTTTTGGCTAAAAAGTGACAAACTGCGGCTTTACGTCCTCGTTCATGCTTTATTAAGGCAAATTAAAAGGTATAGTTATTATAAATTGGCCCCAAAAATCTTGTTATGTGACCAATTTTGTAAAACTGTAGACATGTTAAAAATGTTCACTTATTGCTCATTTCAAAACAAGACAACAGTATTTCCCCACCGTATCTTTAGTGGCTGACTAACCCGTACTGTCTATGACACAGCTGCCCCGTGTCAAACTGAATGTACAAATGCTAAACACGAGTAAACATTACCACACCATCCTCAAAGCACCACATCAGCAGCACATTTCCATTTTAAAATCTGGGCTCAAAGTCTACCAGCATTTCGCTAGCGCAAACCTACAACCCCGACTATAATGCGTTTGTCCTAACCTTGCCGTCCCGCGTGCCGCGCCCTTTGACCTCTCCTTTGTGGTGTTTGGAGGCGGAGCTCGTCTTATTGCCGTGGCTGCCCTCTTTGCCGCTGCCCGTGCCGCTGGAGAGGGACGCGGAGGACTGACTGGCGGTCCTCTTTCGACTCGGCTGCTCGGCTTTGGGCGTCCGCTGCGGCCCGGACAGAGACGGCGACGGGACAGGCTCCTCCTTTTTTTCCAGAGACCTCCGGGACCTGGCGGGACAATGGGAAGAGAGTAAAATATTAGACGTACATTTGATGCCGTGTTTCTATTAAGTTGGTTTCAAATGACATCATACTCTACAGGCCTACGCTTAGTAAATGTGCTGCATTTCAAAAGGTTTGTATAGGTCTTCATCAAAGACACAGAAAGTTAATAAATTACTTATGAGCCTTATCCCGATTATGAGACTATTCTGGATATGACGTTTGCGCTCAGAGGAACCAGGATACTCACATCCCTATATACATGCACAATCAGAGTATCTGGGATATTTAGAGGAGTCGCTATGACAACCGTGGCACAAATATGCCAAGGAGCTAAACATTTTGGTAACCTCGCTAATTTAAGACTTTTAAGCCTGTTTCTAATAACAAAGGAGCAAGATATACTTTTAAATAAAGGCGTTAAAAGGTGGTTGTATTGAAATAGTTTGATTTTATTTTGTTTATAGGTATAAAATAACATTATTTTTAAAAGTTCTGGCAGAAGTTTGAGTCGCTCTGGGAAAGTTGCTGCTCCTACTGCATTTGTTACGTCAGTTCGGACATGTTCAGTACAGCACCAGTGTGAGAAATCAGGACACTGCGTCTACATGCCACAGTATCCTGGATATTATCAGAATATCCAGTGAAAGTATCCTGGTTTCTCATAACCAGGATACCGGCTTATCCAGGATACTGAAATCAGGATATGCGTATACATGGATAAACAATCATAACCGGGATACTTTGTTCAACTAGGAAGCTAAAACAAAGCATTTAATTTATGTTCTAATGGAAGATAGAGGTGGGATTTAATAAGTTTTCTTCTTCCCACTCCTTTTTGAGCTTAAATAAGAAAAAATACGTGTAATGTGCATTAAGTGTCCTGGATACATGTGTTCATTAATCTGCTTGAAATAAAAAAATAAAATAAAATACTCGTACGCATGTAAACGCACTCAGTGAAATCCAAGTCTTCATTTCAGACCAACACTGCTATAGATGCCAACAGGTTCATTAGTGGCACATTATCAACTTTTCACAAAGCTAAAAACACAAATAATTTGGTTCTTGGAATACCTGAATAAAAATATGAAAACACAACTTGTTCGTACACCGAGTTCACTGGTTAATGGTTAATTACTGAAGTTACTGGGGAAAACCAATGTCCAATTATACTTATTATAGTTAATTATACTCACTCTTCACTATTGCTCTTGTGGTGAGACGCAGGCTTGTCGTCCGGTTTTCGTCTTTTACTGACTGGTTTAGTGCCATCTTCATCAGCCTAAAATTCAAAACAAAAAGTCCATTGTATTTCTGTGTATTCTCCTTGACATAGATTTTTTTTTTTCCATTTTGTCTTGATTTTCAAATCATTTCTGTACCTTGTGTTTCCTTTTGCCTTTGCTGGAGCTCTTCTCGGAGTTGTGCCGGCTGGTGTCTTTAGTGTCTCGTTCTAAGCAGTCGTCTCTCTCTACCTTGATGTCCGCAGGCTCTTTGTACGGTCGTCCTGGGATTCGTGATAGCAAACTCAAGTCTGAAATGAAGAGAAAGGAATCGTATTTTAATGATTCTTCTCTGTGGCATCAGATGTTTTGATCACCGATAGCCACTGTAAACTGCATCCCATCAAGAATCAACCAGCAATACAAAAACCTAACCTTCTGTTGAACACATAAACATAAGAGTGGGACAAGAGATAATAACACAAAACTAGGATTTTGGCATCAATTTTCAGTGTAGTTAGCTCCTCCCTTCAGATAGATATAAGGCAGTGTCCATCTGTAATGACAGATTTTATATTTTTTTTTACTATGGTTCATACCTGGACGACTGAGGAATTACACAGTTATAACAGATATATTTTGTTCAAATATTTATTTTTTGGGGTAAAAGCATGGTTTGCAAATTATTAATATCTTTTCTGTCAAATGTAGACGGTATTGGTTGCAGTTTGGGGGCCACATTCACACCGTTATTCACCGGGGCCAAGAACATCACTCTCCAAGACTAATTTTGAGCCATAACAACTTATTAACAACAGAACAATTAAATGCAATGCAAAAGTAACTTCTCATGCCTGGTTTTGGGAGAAAATGTATTTGATTTTTTGTTAATATTTTAGAAAAACTAGATATATCAAGCGTAACCAGAGCTGTCATGATAAATACTACATGGACCACATGGACTTATGTTAGATGGAACAATCATTTTTGGGGGTCAGTATTTATTGTGGGTACTTTTCCTTAGGACTAGTCGGGAACTTTCTGGTATTTTTCCTGTTCTACGATTAGATTTGAGCTGTAGAAGGTTGAATAAATAACTTCCATGGCTCATTAAAGATACAAACTACCTACCAACGTGTTTCATTCTGCTATTTGTTTATTGCAGTTTGTGTTTTTTAACCATATCGTACATTTAGAATAGTTTTTTGGGGGTAATTCTACTTTACGGTTGTTGTGTCAGTGGCATAAATTTCAATATTATCGTTTATCGTCTATATTTTCTTTAGCAATATATCGTACTTCAACATTTGTTATTGTAACAGGCCTAGATATAACTACATTTTTAGTGAATTAAATATACACATTGAACTTTTTGTGATTTATGTAATTTAGTGGACTTAATGCATTGTTGACAAAGTTACACTGACCTATCTTGACTAGCAGGACTTGCTGCTGGGACGTCCTGGATGGGTAGCGTTCTTCCGGGTCACTGAGGGGCGACAGCAGCTCCTTGTCCTCCATCGGGGAGAACACACAGACCGGAGTCCTGATACTTTCCGTGTATTTGGGCGTTTGGGATGAAGATGGGATGCTCTCATTTTCCTCAGAGTCTGACGAGGAGGAGTCCGTTTTCCGGGGCTTTTTCACCGGCGCTTTAGGTTTGGGTTTTTTGTCCGCTGTGCTCGTTGCGGTCGGCCGAGGCGATGCTTTCAGCTCTTTTTTGAGGCTTGGTTTTCGGGAGCCTTTCGTTGCCGCTTTGGGCCGTTGAGGGACCTCTGGAGCGGGTTCGCTCTCAACTCTTAACCCTCCTTTGGGCTCTTCCACCACGGGGAGCTTCTCAGACTTTTTGGGTTGTTTCTTTCCTGTAACTTTTCGACTGTTTGTCACACCTGCGAAAATGAGAGAAATGTCTTATTATCCTGAAGAATAATATGACGTTTCAAGAAAAGATAGAAGCAGCCTTGCACAATAGGTACATTGAGACATTCTTGTTATTGTAACATTTGCAAATATAATGTATGGCATTAAAGCTACCATATATAAGTTTATTTATTTATTTTTTACCAGTAGATGGCAGATGTGAAGCCTGTTCCCCCTCCTCCCTTCCCTCACCTGGCCTTTGTTCAAGCTCCCCTATGCGCTCTGATCCTCTGTGAGCCCAAAGCTGGCACACTATCAGACAGAAGTAACGTAGACAGCAAGTAGAAGCAAGTTCCTAGTTTGCGAGTTTTGTTTGCTGCCAATGGCAATAAAACGTTTGTGATTCTGATCTAGGGGTGTTATGTGAGAATACAATTGAGCTGGGTTGGCCTATCTTATTACAGCTGGTAGCTTTAAGGTTATGGTAATGGCACGCCACCCGATTGTAATTTTTTTTTACATTTATTTGTTAACCCCAGAACTCTAACAGACTTCAACAGAAATGCAATGCAATACTTTACTTATCTTAAGGTCATCAGGTAATACACATCACGGCAATCTGTGGAACTTTCCAGAAAAGTGACAAAGTGCATCTTTATCATTGTTTCCACTTTGTTCAGTTTTGTTTTGATGCTGTCATGAAAGAGACCCATGTTTCTGCTTTTGTGCTTTTTATCATATTAAAGACTAAAAGAATGTTTGTACCTGGGCCAATTTGGTGGACATATGCAGAAGGTGAAAGGAACATAAAGTTGTAGTAGACAATGTGTAAATATTTAAAAGAGCCATATAAATAATAACTCGACTGAGAATATTCTACTAACAACTACCAATACTTTAAACTGTGCAGAACTTGGCTGGATGTTACATTGGTCGTATGCGGTCGTATACCTTCGCTCTGAGCTGGTGACTTCTGCCTCCCTCTGCCTCCCTCCGCTCCTTTCTGTGGCGCCCGGGACTCCCTGCTTGGCGTGGGGGCGGAGGAGTCTTTGGAACTGCCCCCCTGGCTGCTGTACCCCCGTCCCGAGCTGTTGTCCCGTCCCTCCTTCTTGCATTTGGTGGGAGCATTATTATTGTCCACGGGGGAGGCGGGAGAGCACTGCTTGGTCTTCTTGAACCAGTTGTCCAGCTGCCACTTGTTCGCTCCTTGTTGTTCAGGCTGAAGAACAGTTAAGAAAACAAATACATTTAGTGTTATAGGGCTTCTCATAGTTGCCAAAAATAGATTGTGACATCACATCGCAAAGCTTTACGGGAGCAAAGCTAAAGCAAAGCCGGAACTTCGTCCTCCTCCATTAAAACAACCTTCTCATTTCCAGTTCTAACACTCTGCAATATGAACTTGTGTTTTCATATGTAATTTCTGGTTTTGCAGTGTGTTTGAATGTAGAATATGTGCCATTTGTTTTAAGGTTGTGACATCAATGGTGAGCTATTGCTAAACCAGACAGGAAATGTAAAGCTACAGCTGAAATTATTCTCATTTTAAAACATTACATTTTAGGTATTTTCAGGTTCAACGATGTGACAATGTGTCTCTCTCAGGTGAGGTTAGAAATAAGTAGAAATGAATCAATACAGGATATTTTTATAAGAAAGAGCCATATGGAAATTCCACACGTGCTGAATCTGATTACGTTTGTGGTCATATATTTTTCAAGGCTATACAAACATAGAGGAGTCGAGGAGTCCAGTGAGAAATCATCTTTTTGAGTAGTCGACAAGTGAAACAAACATTTGTGTTGCACATTGAGATTTTTGAAACCACATTTTAAACAGAGGAAAAAGGAAGGAAGGAAAAACATGCTGAGTGAAGGCTTGTTATCTTGATAGAAAATTTACAAACAGCAAATCTGTATTACTGATAAAAATTACAAATGGTGTATTTTTTGTCATTTTTGATTTAATAATGGTGCCGTCTTAGTTGTTAAACGTCATTTGGCATGTGTTTTAGAGTCTGTTTAGTCCAGATAACAGTCATTCAGATTAATCACTACAACCCTTGGAAAGGCGCATTGTGAATAACATAATAAAATCAAGCATGATAAACTGAACATGTGTCATAAAAGAAAACAAGAATAGTTAAAGATATATACATAGATATGCAAAACAAATGGTGTTTGCTGTACCTCGGGTGACGCAGGCCGCGGTTGCTCGTTGGCTTCACTGTCGCTGCTGCTGCTCTCGCTCTCACTGTCTGAACCAGAGCTGCTCTCAGACCCACTGTGACTGCTCGAGTCGTCCCTCATCTGCTCCGTTACTTCACTGTTATTACTGAAAAAAAAAAAATAATAATAATAAGTAAATATACACCAATTCAATAGGATTCATGCGTTATGTTATTGTACAGATAATGACATGATGAATTTTACACACACAAAAAATTAAGACACTACGAAGTATCAATTGCAGGAATTGTGTCAAATATTTCAAAAAACATTACTTATCCGTGTCCCTACTAGGGATGGGAAAAAAAAACAATAATATCCTTTATCGTGATAAAAAGGGTTGACAATAATCGTTCGTGGGACATTTTACATAATTGTGATAATCGGCCACAAAGATAATCGCCATTATATCACCAGAATGTGCAGAAAAAACAACCAGAATTGGACCCTCTTCCTATTAATTTGTATTAGAGAGGGGCCCATGTGAGGCTTATTGCCCCTGGCCCCCAAATTTCAGTCGACGGCCCTGCTCATCGTCGTCATAATTTTCTCTGCTACGTCGTAGTTGTTTTCACTGATAACCAAGTACAATACTATAACAGTTGTTTAAATATGGAACTTATTCATAATATTAAAGATACCGTATTTTCAGGAGTATAAGTCGCACCGGAGTATAGTCGCACCAGCGTATTTTCAGGAGTATAAGTCGCACCGGAGTATAAGTCGCACCAGCCAAAAATTGCGTAATAATGAAGAAAAAAAAGATATTTCACATATAAATCGCATATATTTCAATATCGTCCCATGCCTGGTCCCTACATAGGACGTTTATGGAACATGTTCAAATCTAATACTGAGTTCTCTTATAACATGTGCAAAACTAAATATGTTTGTGTCCTCGATCTATAGCACACGGTGGCGTCCCAGGTTAAGTTGTAATTGTAGTAGTAAGGGCCCACACTAACTTGAGAATAAATTCGGCTACAGAATTTTGCATTATAAACTCCATTTTAGAACATCATGACGCCACATTAACACAACCTAAACAAAAAGTAACAAACGGAACAACTTTACAGGTTTACCTTGCTGATGTATTTCTTGAGGCATTTTTCCCAGACTCTTCCACGTCGCTGTCCTCACTGCTGCTAAGTTTGAGGTCCTCTTCCAACGGCCTAAAACAAGATGAACATACATTGACTCTGAATTGTATCAAGTATTAAGCGTTCAAATGGAGGGACGTATTTGTCTATAAGTCTATAATTTACTCAATGTATTCTGAAAAACGATTTGAGTCTGCTTTGAGAAACAAATCACTACACAAACTAGAGATTAACAGTATGTGCATTTCCACTGAAGAAGCCTGGGTATAGACTTTGATGTATGGACAATGGAAATTAGGTGTAATCCAACACTCAGTAATTGCTTTACATATGTTTTTTCAAAGCATATTCAAATAAAGGTTTATACAGATCTGATGACGTATACATCTGTATGTTTGCATGGGTAAGATCACAACAGGACAAAGGACTCACGTTGGTTGGTCTTCACAAGCTTTGGACTGGTGGCTGCTAGAGCTTTTGGAGGAACGTTCTGAAATTTAACACATAATAAGTGATTCAATGCAACTTTCTATTGATTTTATTTAATTATGAAAGAGTACTTACTGTGACCGCTAGGGAATGGATGAGAGTCCTAAACGCAAAAGAAAAAACTATCACTTTCACTGTTTACATTTTTTTTTTGTTTTTTCTTTAACCAGCCAAAGGACCATTTTAGTTTCTGTTTAGTTGCAGTGCAAGATACTCTGTTCCGGTCACATTGTATTTATATGGGCTCAAATAATTAGCGTGGTCATAACTCTAACAGAAATCAGGACCATTCTAAAAAAAAGCTCAAATTTTGTCTCATTTATGCATTTTTTCTGCACCAATACCTGTTCAAATGAGTTATATAGTTCAGATACTAGTTTAAGTGAGTAGTTTTGACAACGCTACAATATGAGATAATGAGGATGAGAGCTCTGGAAGAGTAAAAAGATTCTACATCATTGCTGATAACACGTGCTCAAAGATTATCTGCAGACTTAAAAATATGTTTGTTTTTCCCAAGCAAAACTCATTAAATTCATGGAAAAATGAGGCAGCCTGAACTGAAGTAAACCCAAACTAATTTGACATGGTTGTGTGAAGACCCTCAGGGCTGTAACTACAATCCTGTTGACACATTTATAAATGAACAAAACTAGCCTCTTGCACTACCTTGTTATTTTGTACCAGTGACACTAATACTACTTACCTTAGTGGGGAAAGGGAACTTTGAAGGCTCAGTTTTGCAGGGTGTGTGGATGGCTGTCAATGGAGGAGGCCACGATTGAGTCATTTCCTGGAAAAAACGAAATGCAGACAGATTAAAATTAACATTCTGGAAAAACATGACACATAACAGCTATTAACTGTAGGTGGTAATGTACCTTCAGAATCTCATCCACACAATTGGGATCACTGGAGCCCTAAATGGACAAAAAAGATAAATCAAATAAAATAAAGCAAAGGTGACAACTACTGACGATTTCTTTTTGGACCTACCAGCCCCGTGTAATAAAGTCTTATGAGGATTATGGGCATTAGGCTTTCTATATCCAAGATTAGTATACATTTAAATAAGTGTTAAAAGTGCTTAGCTAAATGCAATAGTTACAATATGCGGACAGCTAGGTTTGCATCTCTTATTATTAGTTGATGACTGGCAATTAAATGTGACAGTTCTGAGGATGGCTTGCAGCTGGCAGCCGATACATGTCGAAGTAAATACATCTCACTGATAATGTTGTCTGCCTAAAAGAAAACCAATATAACTATCGTAAATTAAGACAAAATGAACATTCCGAAAATAACTGAATGATTTTAAATATTCGCCTAGAGCAGGGGTGTCCAAACTACGGCCCGGGGGCCAAATGCGGCCCTCATACCAATTTTTATTGGCCCTCAGGCCTTCAGTTGAACTGGCCCAATTGATCATAATCAGTACTTTTTACAGCAAATTTGAGTAATCCTACCACTATAACCTAAATAACATCACAATGCATTGTCATACAGACCTAAAATGAATGTTTCAAGCCTTATTTATGATGTCAAAATTATGTTAAATGCACCATCTGAATTGTCCACTGTATTGACCACTGGTCTGTGGCCCTCCGTGTCGAATATTTTTCAAGATATGGCCCTCGGTGAAAAGAGTTTGCGCACCCCTGGCCTAGAGGCACCTAATTTGTTTGCACCAGGTTTAAAGATGGACTAAAACAACTTAGAAAACTGGAATAAACTGGGACTATAGTGAGACTAAAGATAAGACAGAAGGACTGAATTCAACTAAAACTCATTGTGATATAGGAGAAAACTAGACTAAAAATGGATGTGTCTAAACTAGCAAAAAAGTCTAGTACTACCAGAAGAAACCCACGGAGTTATCTCTGGACAAGGACACGACGCCACTCTTCAACATGTCTATGATAAATAAGCTGTTAGCATACGCACCCGTACCTCCATGGGCTGTGATGGGATCTTGAGTTTGGAGAGCGAGGCCTTCCCGTTGGACTTCATCTCCCCAACGGTGCTGCTGTGGGAGGGGGCCGTGCTGTAGCTCTCGGACTGGGAGCTCTTGGCCTCAGTGGTCTCCTGTCCGTCCATGGGCCTGACGTACGCGGTGGGCTTCTGCTGCATGGAGCCCGGCGGCTTGGACATGAGTGAAGGGGGGAAGGCCTGGTTCGAGTGCTGCCCGCTGGGGAACGTGTGGACCCTGGAGGTGAAATTTAGATTAGTAAATATAATAATGATAATGTAAAAAAAAAAAAAAAGCACTGTCAATTTCATGCATCTTTCATTAAAGAGGCGGTATTGTGCAAAATAGCAATGTTATAACATTTACCGCGTATCAAAAACATGCCAGAAGAGGTTTTAAATGACATCCGTGCAATCTAGTGATATCTCTCAGGCTCTATTCAAACCCTCCTTACAGTTATCTTACCCATGCTCCAGCACAGCTTTTTTCCATCAATACAAAAGCATGATACAAAATACACTACAATTTCACAAACATGATGTGATGTGCAGTAGCAGATTAGTAAAATGCACACAGATTGTAATGTGATAATGCTCTGAAGGGGGAGGGACTTGGCGCAGCAAGAGCAATGGGAAGGGGGACTCAGAGCGTCAAAAACATGTTAAACATGTTAATATCTTGTTTTCAGCAGATATAGCATTTGCAAAACAATACAAAAGGTAACACGGTGACCTAAATATGTTATGTGTTAGCGATTAATGCCCCATAGAAGTGTAATAGCCCCTCTTTAAGTATGGCTGCCATTCTGTCCATAGGTTCCTTCGATTTGTTGTTATCGCGCATATTCACACAAGCAAGAAGGGCCGTTTTAGTACAACAGTACAATACAATAATATAATAATTAATATTATGAAAAAGTGATGTTAAATTTCATTTCATTCACACTGATAAATCAAATCAACCCTTTTAAATGAAAGCATTTTCTTTTTCTAGAAAACTGCCAGATTGTGACTAAAACCCATATAACACAGACTTAAAGGGAAATCTGAATGTCGAGCTATTGTGCACATTTATCATTAATTTATTGTAAAGTAGCTTCATCTATGGTCAAAAGTCCTCAAAATGGTGTCCATAACAGGAAAAAGTAATGGAAACCCATGAACACGTCAAAGAGAAACCTGAATGTCGAGCTATTGTGCACGTTTATCATAATTCACTGTAACGTCTCCTCTTCTCAACCAGCTTTACCTGGAGGGGGAGTCCCAGCTGGCCTCCCTGTCCCGCGGAGACTTGGGCCTGTAGCGGTCTTTGCTGTGATGCTGCTCTGTGGACAATGAGCTCCTACTCGATGAGCTTAAATTCCCTTTGGCGGGACTCGACGTGTGTGATTTCGAATGTTCAGATACGCTGCTATGCTTGCTTGACTTCTTGTCTCGCACCTCCGCACTGTGTCTTTGGCTACTACTACTACTGCTGCTACTACTACTGTTACCGCCCCGTTGGCTGCTGTGCCCGCTTTGCAGTCCTGAGCGTTTTTGGGATTGGGTAGAGGAGCCAACCCCCGTGGAAACAACCGGAGTCCATTTGCTCTGTCCGCCGCCGGTCGTCCCGCCGCCGCGCTGATCCGATCCGTAAAGGCCCGACCCGGACTTGTCCTCGGAAGAAGAGGAGCTGTTGTTGTTGGAGGATTTGGAGAGTTTGGGGAGAGTGTCTGCGCCAATGGGTTCTTTCATCTCGTCGTAGTTTCCAAGCATGCTCTGGATACGGCTCGAGAGTTTGTCCTCTTTGCTGGACTGTGGGGGCGAGAGCAAAACGGGGAAATGTTAGATCTATGCAGAAGTACAAAATAGGTTTATGGCTCTACTTAATGACATGATGCAGGTTCTAGGCAATCAATGACACATTTAAAGTGAAAGAAAGCCAGTACATAAAGATGCAATAGTAGTCATATACCACTTTAAAGATGCACTATGTAACTTTTCTGCCATCTGCTTGTCTCATGGAGATACCGGAATGTGCCACATTATGGTTAATAAATATTGCATTTATTAAATTATAGGCATTTTGATTTCCAAAATTATACTTGGCCTGGTGGCGCCACCTGTTTATTTGTGGAATAGTCTCGGAAAATCAATAATATCTCCATGGAGGCAAGACAGAGCGGATCATCCATTAGAAAAGTTACATAGTCCAACTTTAAAGTATGCTGTAAAGTGGGGCCCACAATGACAAATGAGATTGAAAAATCAAAATCAAACTGTTCGTTGTTACAATTAAAATATCAATATATGCCCCACTGACAGTTACTACATTTATACAGTAAAACTAATACTACCAATCGAACCAACTTTATTGTGTCAAACCTCATAAAAAATCCTATACAATCAAGAATACTTCATTTAAAAAAAAAACAAAACAAAAAAAAAACAAATGGCATAAAACATTTGTTGAGTAAAAAATACCTACAGCCTTATGTTAGAACAGGACAAACTTTTACTATTAATTCCCTAGTTTAATATTGCACAATCAAGAGTAGAAGCCAAAAATAAAACTGCTTTCTTTCAAACGTCAACGTGACATTTTGTGGACGTCAATAACAGGGTCACGTAGGCTAAATTTCGGGCTTGGTTCCTTATTAGTCAATCTCTGTGCAATACTGATTATTCAGAGCATTGTAGAGATGATCCAATGAGATTCCGTGCAGCGCAAATTGTGTTAAAAGCAATCCAATACAAGTAATCATTTGGACCACCCCTAGAGCCCATCTCCTCCTCCCTCTGAGCTTTAATCAATCATGTTAAATTGTCAGGTTTTCAGGAGACTGGTGTGAAGTTGGTAAATGGCCTGGAACTGTTGAAAGTGTCTGGTTTCAGTCTTAAAGGAAACACAAACACGTCTTTTGCAGCGGGACTCGTACTGGTCACTTCAGAGCACACCTCCGGCTCCTGTTTGTTAGGACTGGCTCTCACTCATGGAGATTCACATGTGATTTTAAAAGGTTGGGTTACGCACAAGAATTTAAAAACAATGAACATTTCTACATGAATGTGTCCAATTATAGGGTAAACCACATTTGGACTTTGACTGAAAGTGGACATTTTAAGTAAAGGCACTTAAGGCAAATTAATTAAAAAACAACTAAACATCATTTATAAAACTGAACATTATCATCACACATTATATATCTTTTTGTTCTTTTCATTTCTTAAGCTCATTCGTCAAAATTACTGAAGAGATATAAACAGCTGGTCACTTTGCATATAGTTAACCAAACTTGAAATCATTTCTGAAATGATGACTAATTTCTTCTTGTTGACAATAACCACGCACACACAAAAGTAAAATATTGAAAATTAAAAACATTAAAATAAAAAAATAAAAAAAAAATTATATTTTATCTCAATATGACTGGCTTTGACTTGAAAAGCAAAAAACGCTCTAATACTGCAATGCAACTAAACAAGCTACTCAGCTCATTTATACATCCAAGTATTATATTTTCTAGGCAGTACTTCTTTGCCGTGCTCACGTTACTTGTTCACACTATTACTTTATCGCAGGGGTGTCCAAACTATGGCCCGGGTGCCAAATGCAGCCATCAGACTATTTTTTATTAGCCCTCAGGCCTCCTGCTAAACTGGCCCATCTGATCATTTTTAAAGCAAATGTAAGCATTTCTACCACTATAACCTCGAGTACAATACATTTCATTGTGACACAGACCTAAAATTAATTTCAAGCTTAAAGGTGTGGCGCACTGTCAGACTATTTTAAACTATTTTAAATGCACCCATCTGAATCATCAACTGCATTGAGCACCAGTCTGTGACCCTCTGCTTGTTTGAAGTTTGAAGAAGTGGCCCCGGGTGAAAAAAGTTTGGACACCCCTGCTTTATAGTGACGGCAGATAACCATGATATTTCTGCCTCACAGTACCACATCTGCTCCATTCAAACACAGGAGTGGCGCCGATGGTTAAACTGATAATAAGGGCTTTCGAGTCTGGGCCGAGAAGATATAAAGACTTCAACACTGCCCCATAAAAGTCCTCCTGACCTGAACGTACATGTGTGAGGCAGGACACAGCTGCAGCGAAAGAAAACAGCCAACTTCAACTTAGTGAAGCAGAGAAATGTCAAACGAAAGCTTATATAAGATTCAGACAGGCGTATAGAGAGATGCGAGGAGGCAGAGACAGAAAGGATAGCTGAGTTTGGAGGTATCGGTTTATTTCAGTGTTTTAACTGGCGGGAATGTGGTTACCAGAGTTGAAAACGGAATTTGTTATGAAATCAATCAGTTTACAGCGCACATTTTAATAGACCACTGAAATATAACTGCAAAAACTACACCTCTACTCTTGATTCTTGTGTTAAACGACTGGTTTTAAACATCGTAATACCCCACAGAGACAGAATAATTTGTCAGTAGTTACCGTTCAAATAGCAGTCTCGATTTGATTGATTACCCTGGCGGCTCTAGTGTTTACACAGCTTAAGAAACAAATTTGTGGATGGGTAGTTTAATAGTTGCTTTAAACAAATGTAAGCAAAGGGGCTAAAACACAGCTACATATTTTGGGGCTCAATATTTATCGTGCGTACAATATCTTTGTAAAACTGGGGAGATTTGGGGTATTTTTGTTGTAATACAATAAGATCTGAAATGTAGAGGGTTGAATAACTAACTTCTACGACTAGTTACTGGGTCATTCTGCTATTTATTTGTTGCAGCTCAGGCCTATTGAACGCCACTGTCTATTCAAAAAATGGTTTACTGGGATTATCTTACATTGTTATTGTGTCAGTGGCATAAACTAGTTTCAGTTTTGTCGTTTATCGCAGTATATCTTTGAATGTGTTATCGTGACAGGCCTACAACCTTCCATTAGTGCAGATTCTAACTTGAGTCTAATATTAGCGAACCTCCGACAGACTGTTGCATTGTACTGTCACCCAGAGTGCACAATCAAGACTACTTGAATAAAGTGGTTCTTTAAAGTACGACTGACATGGCCACCTGACACTACAAAGAACTTAGATAACCTTAAAAGTTGGCAAGCAGCTTTTTCATTCGATAGTATACAATAATTCTGCGGTGCCTGTTGATAACGGGACTAATATTCATAGTTGTACATATATCAAATTTGCTCGTCCGGTAGTTTACGTCTCTATAAACATGTTCAGAATATAGTTTAGTAATTTACTTATACAGCGTTTCATATTCCAGTCTTTTGTCAACTGCTAATAATATTTAACATGTTTTAAAATGTGCAATATGTGTGAAAATTATCTTGATTTACAAAAATGAGCCAATCAACTAGCAATTTGACATCCTCCCCTTAAATCATTCATACCCCCGTTAAGAAATTTTGAAGTACGATATATTGCTGAAGAAAATATAGACGATAAACGATAATACTGAAACTCATTTATGCCACTGACACAACAACCCTAACGTAGAAGTATCCGCAAAAAAAACGATTCTAAATGTACGATATGGTTAAAAAACACAAAATGCAATAAATAAACAACAGAACGAGACACTTTGGTAGTTAGTTTGTATCTATAATGAGTCATAGAAGTTATTTATTTAACCTTCCACAGCTCAAATCTAATCGTAGAACAGGAAACATAACAAAAAGTTACCGACTAGTACTAAGAAGTTTCCACCAAAGCTAAAATATACTGAACGATAAGTCCACGTAGCTTTTATTGCGACAGGCCTATACCCACCCAGCACACGCATAACCATACACAACCGCCGTTTACGCAAAATTTGCCAGCGCAACATCCTTATCGGCTAGTTGTTCGTCTGATGCATACAAATTCGTGATACCACATTATTCTACAGGTTTTTAAATCTCCATCAACAAAGGATTTCAACCAAGTGTGACTCTTTTCCATATTTACTGCGGTGCCAAGAAGAGGCCTATTGTTTTGGATGTAATCTGTTTTTGACCTTTCACTCTGTTGTAGGCCAAACACGGGGCAGCCCTCCTCCTCCTCGGAACCTGTCAGGACGCATTCCTGGTGGCGGCTTTGATGGTGACGGGCTGCTGCCGCTAAGGAAAGAGAGCCACTTACTGCTGCTCAAATCTGGTTAGAGGCAAAGATTAGCCCAGCGCAGAGAACTGGAATCAGCTTATTACACACAAGCTGGTTTGGAAAGAGGAGAGACTGTTCAGAGCACTGGCCTAGATGTGCCGTATCTGCGAAGACGTAAGGAGGGGAGGGAGAAAGGGAGAGGAGGGAAAGAAATAGAATGAGAGAAAGAGAGAGAGCAAGGAAAGAGAAAGGAGGGGAGGGAGATGGAGCAAGAGGACAGTAGAGAGGAAGGTGGGAGCGGGGTGTACAAAGAGGAGAGAGAAAGAAATAAGGGGAGGAGGGGAGAGAGAGAGGGACAGGAGAGAAAGAGAGAGAGAGCAAGAGAGGGAAAAAGAAAGGAGGGGAGGGAGATATGACGAGGACAGAAGAGAGAAAGGTGAAAGAAAGAAGAAAGAAATAGGGGAGGAGGGAAGAGAGAGAAAGCAAGAGAGAGAGAAAGGAAAAGAGGGAGGAAGGAAGGGAGAGAGAGCAAGAGAGAGAGAGAGAGAGAGAGAGAGAGAAAGAAAACCAGAGAGGGGCAAGAGAGAAGAGAGAGAGAAAGAAAACCAGAGAGGGAGCAAGAGAGACAGAAAGCAAGAGAAAGCGAGAGAGAGACGGGGGGTAGACAGAAAGAGAGAGAAAGAAACAGGAAGCGACGGGATGACGGAAGAGAAAGAAAGGTTGGAGCACGGGATAGAAAGAGGGGGGAGTGAAAAAGAGGGAAGTAAGAAGAAACGCAGGGTACGGACAGAGAGAGAAAGAAAGAGGAACGGGACGGAGGCGGAGAGATACAGCAAGAGGGAGAGAAGACGGGAAAGAGAGGGGGAGGGAGAGACGCACACGGCGGGGGGCATTTCCATTTAACTGGCCCAGAGAGGCAGATTAAGATGGCATTACTGCTGGCACTCGGACTGCGTCCAAGGGAAAACAATATGCATTTGGCTTATCACCTTCTGCCTGTGAAAATAATATTAAAACGAGGACTTGTTAAAGCAGCAAGAATAATAAAGAGGAAGATATCTGTGTAATGATAAGTACAACTAATTTATATTTTAAGACCAACAAAGTCGTCTGAATCAGAAAAGAATACCAAGAAAATTGATCAGCGCAGTCACTCAGGAATCTGTGTCAATATAAAACACTGTGACAGGAAATGAGAGCTGTGTGTACTACCAGCGGTTATGATTCTGCAGAAGTGACTCATCCAAATTACTAGTGTTCATTCTGTCTTCTTCATATATTGTTAGGCTCTTTTCTACGAGACTAAAAAGGCAAAAGATTAAGGGTGGGCCATGCTGACAAAGTTTGTATTATATTTTCGAATTTAGAGGGAATGAATCTTAAACGCAACATTTGATGGGTTTTCAAGTATTTCAAAAGGTGTGAATGAAGTGTAAAAATGTGTAGAAATATTACTTCACACCCCCAGTTTGAAAGGCTACACTTTAAGTCTGTTTCATTAAAATCAGCTCGATTTTCTGCCGTTTAATTTTTGTCTTAAAGGGAGATAACGTAATATTCTATGCTACTTTTGCACATCTCTAAAACAAAAACTGCGATATTATCCATTTTTGATACAACTCCGCTATAACACACGCGCTTCTTCGTCAACTGGCAAAGTAAACATTTGCAAACATGGGTGAATTATTGCATTTCTCACCTTGTTGGAATGTAAAGAACATAACAAAAGTGACTCATGATTTGCGTGCGTCTGTCGCGAACGCTGATGAAACGTACCACTTTGTACGGCTCAGGAAAGAGAGGGGAGTTAGCTGGAAACGCCTCTCCTCCGCCCTGCTGGATTTCTTGATTTCTCCTTTCACGTTCTTTCATTCGGAGCACATTCCGGTCCTCACGGTTCATGTTGCTGAAAAAAACGACACAAAAATACAAATTGTCATTGTTGTCAACTTTTAGATCTGTTTACATTAATGAACTCTTAGTGATAGTTAATACGGAGACGCTTAGGACATTATTGATCGTAAGCGGCTCTCAGTGTTGCTTTGTTTTGCAACCAAACTACAGTAATTTACTTTTCAAAATATGCCGCCACCAAATTTGATCATTTTTTCCATCTTAAAAATGCCATTATCCCCATTTTTAAAGTTTAGTTAACTCCTTATTACTAGCAGCTGTAGGTATCGTCTTCATCTCTGCATTATAATGTTGAATCATTTTAACATATTTATCTACACAATGTCACAGACTCAAACTGCAAACACCAATTGTACTGACTGTCTGTCCTTGACCCATTACTGACCTTAACAGAAAATACCATCAAAACTCCTACTATTGCTTACAGAGTTCTGCTAACAAACCAAAAATTAGCTTAAATCCATTTCACTTCCTTTGCGACTCTGAACACACTGCAGTAGAGACAAGACTTGAGTACACTGGAGTCTATACATCGTAAACATGAGCTTTATACGGTGACCTGTGGAGAAAGTCGCCTATAATAAGCTTAGCCAGGTCTGGTCTAGACACACAGAGACACACATGCGCTCGTGTGTAAATCTGCCTGCTTCACTGGGAATTATTAAACGTGTTAGTACATTGCAAGTCAGCACAGCAAAGGTAGAAAAGAGTATGCGTTATGCAAAAGTATGGGCTCAACACCAAAAGATCCAAACATTTCCACTACGATTTTAGTAAATATAGTGTACAGAATTCCATTTTGCTTCAAGGATGTCAACTTTATTCAGTTAATCAAATTCTGAATTGGTTAGAAACTAAAAATATGCTTTTTCAATTCAATATTATGCTCCAAAAACCGTGAACTTGACGTAAACTGATTTGTATTAGGTTGTTTATGTCGCATCTACTTTACCTTTTCCTTCAGAAAGTTTAATTTCATGAAGCTGGTCACATACTAGAGGAACGGTGATTATAGGACATCTAGTTCAATCAACCATCATGCAACAACCAAACCACCGGTTTTAAAATACCTGCCTATTTTGACAATTATCTGCAATAATAAAACATGCTGCCATTGACAAGAAACCAGTTTAAGGTCTGATTATTGTTTGCACTCTTGGCCAATAGGAGGCCATAGTTCTTTTGGTTTACAGAAGCAGTCTGCGGTGTGACTTTAACAGCCACTTATAAAATTACATAACATTACCGTTGTCTCTGTAAAACATAAACACAAAATATACAATACAACTAGGAATACTACTGCTACTCACTTTTTTCACTGTACCTTAGGGCCACCGCTCCTATCAGTGTTCTACAGAATATTCAGTATTACATAGTAGTGTTTTGGTGCATGTTTGTAAGCTCTGGAGTCTGACAGTGGTCACGTCTCCTTCCTGTTTTGCTATTGTGGCTGTGCTGACCAGAATACAAAAGAGAACAGCATACAGCCTCATTTTAACCCTATTCCACTGCCATATAAAACGTACAACATTCGGATAGGTCCAGTCTGCTATATGAGGTTCACGATAATAGTACAACAACTGTTTTTGGCTGAAAATCTGCCTCTGCGCCTCTACGCTAACCACAGTTTTCTCATAACTATATTAATTCATATTTTAAAACAGTACTAGGCTCTACGACCTCCACTTTACAACTCAAAACAAATGTTCATGCAAATAAACCAAAGCGCACAGCTGATCCTCACGTTGGACTCGCACGCACTTAAGTTTGACTTTAGTTTTGTTCGTATACGGCACTTTAGAGCAGAGAAAGCGCTGCGCAGCACATGTTTTTCGTTTGCGCTTTTACTACGACGTTACCCGAGCAGAGGAGGAGCAGTAGAGCAAAACTTTACGCAGACTCGCTCGCATACATCTTACACAGTCACGCTCCACGCTGGATATTTACTACACCACATTTACTTGCGAATTACGCTTTTACCAGGACCGACGAGGAGGAGGATTTTATCTGTTTGGCTTCAACTTTACGCGGACGCTGCAGACTGACTGGATGTGGATTTATTATTACGCACTTTGACTTTGAGACGCTGTAAATGCCCCGCACTGTAGACTTTATGTGTTTTTGAGTGGATAAGTTGCAACTCTGCACGCTGTTTTTTCAGCTCTTCTGTTTTACCACATCGCGCTGCGTTTGGACACATTTATGCCTATGTTAAACTCGAGTGCTTTGTTTGTGCAGATGTAGGCCTGTGTTACGGAATGGTGATTCTAGGACATCTAGTTCACTCAACTATCACGCGGCAACATAACCGCCAGTTTTAAAATACCTGCCTATTTTGACAATCATCTGCAATAATAAAACACGCTGCCATCAACAAGTAGTCAGTTTTAGGTCTGGTTATTGTTTCTAGGATTGTTTCTAGGACAAGATGTACGCAAGCGAGTCCGCGTGAGTGCCGTTTGTGCCATTCATTTGTGCAGAGTGCAGTTTTGACACGTGACCACCTGCGCCGCTGTTAAACAGGCGCTCTATATATTGGCTAATTGACGCTGGCATTTAAAGCCAAGGAACCAAATGTTGGCACCGAACGAATGGTGGTTTTTCGGTACAAGTAGTTACTAAACCTTTTCAGTCGGTTCCTTGGAACTGAGTTTTGGTGTCCAGCCTTAATTGTCCCTGCCAAATAAATAAATAAAGTCCATTTGTCAGTCAGACCCCGACCAAGGCTGGCCAATGGGACGAGTGGGTGGGGAAGACTGTCTATTTGGGCATAGAGCTGCATTAAAAACAGAAAAAGGCAGAATCACGATATAGCAATCTGTCATCATATTGCTGTGTTCTACTTACACAAATCTAAGCTCGCATTGTACTCATTCCTATCATAACAAACACTTTTTTTTCCTGATCCTTGTTTATCAAAAGCAGTCCTAGGCGTGTCACCTTTGTCCTACGGTTTAAACTCCTGCCAACATCAACTGTGTTTGAGAACATGTTGACAGAATGCGATTAGGCAGCTCCCCGTCGACCTCCTCCTCAAATATAAACAACGCAAGACCAGCTACGCTCCTTTTCACCCAATTAGCAGCTCACAGCTTGGCCCAAACACCAGTTCACACCATTCATTCACACACGGCCAATTTAGCTTATCGGGGTTTTTAATTCAGACTATTGTAATTTTCCGTTATTTTGTCATGATTAACTACGTCAACACAACATGCCACAAGGCTAAATTTACGATCTACAGAGTTTTTTATGGTTCACAAAGCGGCCAAGGTCAGAACAGCTGCGATGTCTTTGAACTCGCCATTCACACAATATCAGCCCATTGATGTAGAAGGGGCAACAATGTGAAGACTGTTCTCTGTCAGCACTATTTTTGCCACTGCTGTACAGATGAAATATAGCTAACATAAACAAAATATCAACTTGCAATACTCTGCATGGATGAAACCTATTCACCAAGATTTTTCACTTATGTTTTGCCACTTTAAATCACATAGATTCATTTGGGTTTTTTGGACTTAACCGCCAAAAAATAAAGACAAGGGACCGTCTCATTTGTCATAGTCCACTCCTTTCCTGGTGTAGACTGGAGAAGGCTAACTGCACTGATGCGCTGTACTGACAACACTCACTGCCAGTCCAGCCCTTGTTATCTTTGCCTACGTCAGAGGTATAATACTCCCTACAACGTTAGCACAGCCAGGCTGGACTGCAGTGGACTGGAATGGACAATACTATCACTTGAGGTTTCATGTCTCTGGGTGTTGGGTTCAGTACTGATGCCGAATAAATTTTCAACTCTCACGCTACTACAATTTATTCTACAACAATATTGTGAACTTGGTTTGGTGAACAATGCAAGTTTCATGCAGTGAGGCTGTGAGTCAGTGGCATAAATTGTAAATATAGGGTGGCACGTCAAGGCTAAGCAAAGTAAAACATTACTAATTTCCATTGTTAATGTTCAGTTAATAAGTATGTTTTTATTAATTACTACTTTGTTGGGCCAAAGAAAAAAAAAACCTTACAGCTCTGATTAAAAATAAATAAAATCTAAACTAATATAAATAAAAAAGGCTAGTAGGCCTTTGAAAGTATTTGTTATAGAATGTATTGTAGTCATGAGGTAATACTTTCCTGGTGTTAAAAAAAATAAAAAAAAACAAAACACACACACACATTTGGATGCTAATAAAATATAAACTTTACATTAGAAAGCTGCCACCTTTCAGTGAAGCTTTGCGCAAAATGTTGACATAAGACGTATAATCGTTACTAATTTATGTGTCTGAGTTTCTCCATTGTAAGTTAATGCCTTAAGGGTGCACGCTGCCATGTCGTGTCAGACTAAATGACTAGCGGCGTACATAAATGCTGCAGTTAGCGACGGCCTTTTGTAGCATAGAGACACGACAAGGACAGGACTAAGTGAAGAGCCGCCTCAGGCACAAAACCCATTGTAAACAGACTCCTGGTCCATTCAGCGCTAATTGACTTAATTTGTGGGTTTTATTAGTCCAACAAGAGGATACACCCTCTTATACGGCGTGGGGCAGCACTCTCACAGATCATTATAGAGATGTGGCAGAACTATTGACTTGCATGATACTGGTAAAAGGGACACTGAAGTAGGGCAGTTTGTAAAGCTAGTTAGCCATTTAGCATTGTTTGGCCATCTAATTATAGTTATTTTATGTTTAATTTATTCTATTTGGTTACTTTGTTTGTTTTACTGTGGCCAAATACGTGTATAAATAAAATAAAAAGGTACCTCTGATTCTGTATCGTTGCACATTAAGAAAAAACACCTACATTGATTGTCCTTTAATCATATGTTTTTGTTCAACAGACTTTTTCTCATTTACGTTGTCAAATCCAACAGCTTTCTAGGATTCAGCTTCAGTTCTTTACCTAAAACAACAACAACCTGCTTGGTTTGGAACCGGTTTAAGGTGGACGTGATAAAACTATGTTACACTGTAGAAACAACACTGCTGAAACCTATTTGCCAATTATGTAACGTTTCTGATAAGAACGTGTCCCAAAACAAAGATTTCTCACACAAGCGCAATGCAAACTTTGTACCTAAACTGACGTGAACTATAGTAGCTGTAGTAACTGAGAGAAATGTTCTGATACTTTGGTAAATTTTGCTTATTCATTGTCAGATTTAACTGCCCCCACGTTGAGCATTTCCTGTTGCAACGTGAATGGGATGTCCCGGTTGTTGGGACAATTATGATCTGTTTATAGGCTGTTAAATACCCAACAGGGATTTTTAGCATGGAAAATCGCAGCCATTAGGAAAGCCCTGTTCTTTTGTTGTTTTTGTCACATGACCAATGATTTCGCCACATGGATAAATAACAATTTAGCCATAATCTCTGTAATCTTTAGGAGGCACAGCGCATTAATAGGTGCTTGTTTGCAAGAAATAAAGTACGTTATAGGAACAAATCAGTGAGGCTACAAAAGCTTACAAGTTAAAACAAACCTATTGAGCAAATGACTAGCATACTATACTATACAGTGTTTGTTAGCACTGTGGGTTGGGTGTGTTGTCAGTGATTACAAGCTAATGTCCTTTTGCTCTACAAAAAGTGAAATGCTAATCAGTGGCTAGCCAAAAAAAGACATTTAATTTAATAGATAGCCTCCCAATGTCTCCATGCTGTCAAAACAGTGGGTAATGAATATAAAGTAATGACATGATGGGTACATAAAGTATAGCTTTGAAAATGAGCCAAAAGTTCTATTTAAGCTATCTGTTAAAAACATCAAGTGAAATTGTAGAATTTAGGCATAGTAAGTTTAACTGAATGAAGAAAGGCATAAGCACCCACGGTCCAGTACTAAACATATGGTTAAAGCTGACACATCAGGCTAACATGGACACAACTTTTTCCAGGAACCCTTTACAAAATGGCTGTGTAAAAATTGCTCTATTTCAGAGTTAGTTGTCTAATCTACCCAAACTAAAATACATTTTAGCGAGCATGAAAGCAACATGGAAGATTTGATCAACCAGTAGCACACTGGGGGGCCATTTAAACTCCCATCACATGTTTTTATGTTCACCGTTTGTGAACAAAATGGACATCTAGCAGTTTTAGCTCTCCATATTATTCTGTCAGCAACTTTTTGAAGTAACGCTACCGACCTTGGCTCAGAATTAACATTTTTATGCTGTATATGGATTTAAGGCGCACACACATTCAAGTCTCTGATTATTGACCTCCTCACATCTGCTCCTTTAAAAAACTGCTGGTGTCTGTGTCCCAACTCAAGGTTTCAAAGTTTATGAAAGTTAAAAGTTCAAACGGTTCTGTCCCCAAATGAATCATCTCATCTAGGTCTTTCTTTACAAAACCTCCGGGCCTCGCAAAGCAAAAAGGGGAAGGACTGATGCCTATCTGGAGAACATGGCACACGTTGCATGATAATATCTCTAGCCAGTATGACAATTCAGGATCAAACATAAAACAGAAGACTAAAACTTCAAAACAAAACCAGTGATTTAATTAAATTAGTGAACCAGCTGTACATGCCTTACCCTGACTGAGAGGCCATGGCCCCAACCACTCAAACATTTGAAGGAGGTGGGAGGTAGATTCTTAGAAGATCTTTTAAGCATTGACAAGTTTCCTCGACATGATTGACAGCATAAATTAACAGTCCAAGTTAAGACATTGAGGCTTGTGGTTGTCCTTGAACCTATAGAAATTGCACGCATAAAAACAAAACTTAATGTCCACTCGATACGAAAGGTACAGTGTATTTCCTTGGAGTACAGACAAATCTGACTTAGAGAGGGGAGGTGACTGCAAGTTCTTGGGATGTACCAAGTCAGCAGAGAGTGGGGGTGGTGCAGGCCAGGCCACTAAAACAAGTAGAGTGGGCTTTCTGAATGCAAAACATGGGTTAAGTGAGGGAACGGGGGAAACATTGTTCTACTTTGTGAACGTTTAAAGTTAAGTGACAAGATTACAAGATTGTTTTCACAAGCTTAGTTAGAACTCAGTGACTTGATTTCTTGAAATGCGAATGAGGTTTAAATGCCTTGTTTGAGTATAAAATCTGATGAAATGTATTCAATTCAGTTCAATTTTATTTTATTTATATAGCTCATTTAAATACAACTTCATCTGTCCAAAGTGCTTCACATAAAAGTCAACAAAAACAAAATTATACAGATAATTCGATACACAGGCATAGAACAATAAAACACTAATAAAACAACAAGAAGAATTAGAATTAAATGCCAGAAAGAAAAGGTGGGTTTTCAGTGTAGTCTTAAACTGCATTAAAGACTGAGAAGTATGTATGTCTGTATATGTATGTACTTCTAGGTTGACTGTAGATTTCTAAAATTTATGTCTGTAAAAGGACTCGGAATATGAAGATTATTTGGTTAATGGATAAATGTGATTATACAGGTCACAATGAAATCGTCAGATGTTTGAGATTTAAGTCAAATACAATCACGCAATCAACAACAACGCCAACTTTACGACACTTTTATATAACAACCTGCCCAATAAACCTTTTCCAGAAGCTCTCAGAAAACCAGGGTGAATCCACGTTACAACACACCCTGCCTTTGAACATGGACCGGTCCGCCTTGCCCCATAAAAGGACATGTTATTTTACACCACACTGCCTCTCCTCCATGTGACATCACCGCCCAGAGGCAGAACCAACCAATCAGAGCGCGGCTTCCCGTCAACACCGACCCCTCCCTCCCCCGCTGTGCCCTGAAGCAGTAGGGTGAAGCTGGACGTGCGGCGCCGTTTCTTAAAGAGACAGTATCATGGGTTTTCGTCAGCTGTAAAGAGAGAAAACGACTAAAGTGCAGATGATGACACATGTTAGGAAGATGTTTTCAGCCCGGATGAGTCATACCAGCAACAGTGGCATCATGGTGTTTACTAGTGTTTTGTGTAAATGTAAGAAGACTATTTTGTTTGGAACAGCACTGTTTTGGATTCGAGGGAAATTATAAATGAACTGACAGAAATAAAACGGGAAAGAATATCTTAGGAGAAGGGGAGAGGACAATAGTTTAACAAAATCTTTGAGAGGCATAACTTTGCCTAGAATGTTCCACAGCATGGCATTAAACATATCCATCTTCAAGGAGAAAAGCGTGTGATGCCACTTTGCGCAGTTATAGGTCAGATCTGTGGAGAGGCAAGCAAGCAAGGTGTTTTAATTGTTCAAAAATACCTGTAAGTTAACTGATTAAATGCAAAATCTTTTAATGCAGTGCTGTGGAACATTCCAGGAAAAGCAACAACACCGTTCACCAGAAAAGTTACCTAGTGCACCTTAAATACTAAAACCAACTTTCAAATTTCAATAACATCGATTTCAAGTAGAATATCCCTTCAGGGCCACCAGAGCTGAACACAGATGGAAAAAAAGTGGAAAAATGTGGATCACGTTCAAAATCAGAAAAAGCTTTACGCCAACAAAGTTCAGAAACTGTCAACATTCACCATATAACTAGGAATTGCACTTTCAAATCAACAGGCAACCACCTCATTGTCTCCTCATGCAGAGTATCAAAAATGAGCTCAACCTCATGACGATCAACAGATGAGATTTCACATGCAACAATGGCCGAATTCGACTTAAACTGACACAGTATCTTAGAAAACAGCCATTTCAAACAATCTAGCAAAATTTCACAAATCACACTTGGGACAACCCTGCTGGTGCGCCAAATGGAAAAGGCCTGTGAAAGCCGAGCGCAGTTTGTCCCCACATTAGTCATCTCATCTGTGTCTTTCTAACAAAACAACCTGGTTACGTCAAGAAGTCAAAACGAAGAGCTGATCCTTATCTCCCGAAACAAAGGAGCGCACTATCCCACTGTCCGTTCCCCGCACATGTTTCAAAAGTAACAGCCACCACGTGATGACATGAAATACGGATATATATATGTAAGACCAATTCATTTAAAAACAAACCGTTAAATTTATCCGTGTCGCAACTGAATGGTTATTTACAATATTGGGCAAAATCTTCGTGTATTATTGGACAAAACTGAATTTAACCAAGGCTGCTACTTCGGCAGATTCCACAGAACTGTTTATAGTTTCAATAAATTGTGCTGGATAGGATCAACATCATACCACTCTGCCCTCTCTGGATCCAATTACCAAAAACGTTATTTAAAAATTGCTACCTGCGCTGTTAGCAGGGCGTTGTTGTTGCGATATTAATAGTATCAATATGGATAAATGATCTTTTATGCGATCCATGTATTCAGAATCCTATTGAGTCATGTTGGGTAAATGAAATAACCCAAACCAGCTGCACGTGGCTCACCCCAACGGAGAAGGCATCTAATTCTGAACATCAGGAGGAGATGGGAGGTCAAGGGAGCACTTAAGGACGCATTACGAAAGCCTGTTACTTTATTAGATGGATACCCAACACCTCACCTGTGCGGTTTATAAAACAAGGAAGCAGACGCTGACGTGACAGCTGATGAGTCGTCCACGATGGCTGTACACATGTCAATAATTTTACTCCGAAAGTAGCAAATAAGACTCAACGATAAAACGTCTGAGAATAATGTCCAGATAACAAACAAGCAGGAAAAATTAAATATCTAATCTTAGCTTTGGTTCTGATTTTCAAGAGCCAGGTATGTTAGACACGTCTTAAACAAATATTTGTCTGTACTAAATAGTGTTGTCACGATACTAAAACTTCAAACAAATTTCAAACGAATTGGATACTAAGGAACAGACTCGATACCGGTTTAGATATCACAATATCCATAAAAAACGCTCTTTCTTTAGACAATATAATGTGATTTTCAACATTAGGTTCCACAGTGGTCCATGGGCGTGTTCTAGTCTGTGTGTCTTATACTTGTTCTGATGCAGCTCAAGATCATTCTAAAGTTATTCAGGAAAGGGACTTTTTTAGTATTGCTACAAAGCTTTAATATCGATTAGTATCTGATTTTCGATACTTTTGACAACCCTAGTATCAAAAACAGCAGTTCAAAAACTATCATCACAGAGCCACGTCTTTAGATAAGAACATTTCAGCCAAGTAGCAGAGATGTTTTCTAATTTGTCCAATCAGAAGTAACTGGCACAAATAATTGGTCCAATAACGTGACCTACAAATATGTCCTCTCGCACCTTCACGCTCGCCACACGCAGACAAAAGAATCTCGGTCAGGCAGAGGGAACGGGCTGAGGACGGCCAATTAAGGCAATTTCGTAATTAAGGTCAACAATACTGGGGTTTCATTGTACTGGAGGGTCGTGGACGATAGGTCAGACAGAACGCAAACAAAACTGCAGAAATGTTCAGTGTTGGTGTGAGTGTATGTGGGCGATTTGCAGGCGGTAAATGCCAGCACTAAATCATATTGAACGCTGAACCATGTCATTACATGTTATTACACCACAATAAAATAATAATATATAATAAATGCTCCATCCATCAACCCACAAACCTCACTTCCAAGGGTGTGATGAAATTTCAGTGTGATGTAACGTGACAATTCTGTTTTGTTCTCAGAGACTGTTGTTGATAGGCCTGTCACGCATTTCAACACATATTGATATATTGATGGAGTAAATATAGACGATAATATTCAAACTAATTTATGCCACTGATGCAATAACCCAAGAGCAGATTTAAACCACAAAAACTATTTTAAATCTACAATATTGTTATTGTTATTGTTATATATTGTAAAAAATCATGAGCTGCAATAATTAAAAAGCAGAATGAAACACTTTAGTTCTTAGTTTGTGTGTGTACTGAGTCACAGAAGTTATTTATTCAAACTTTTACGGTTCAGATATTATCGTATAACCAAACAAATACCAAAAATGTTCCAGTAGCGCAAATGTACAGAAAATGTACATGCGATAAATACTGACCCCAGCTTCCACATATCGAACGATACGTCTGTATAGTATCATGACAGGCCTAGCTGTTGGTATTAGGGCTGTAAGAATTTCTTGGTTCATTAAAGACATGTTCTGTCGATCGATCAGCTGATTAAAAAGGGGGCGTGGCAAAAGCTCTCAAAACCACTGCGTATCTCAGCGTGTCTGACCCAAACTGCGCTCACAAGACCACACCTGTACGGGAGTTCATGCAAAACAACTATTTATGCCAAAAAAAAGTACTAGAAAACAATGTAGCCTTTTTACTTCTGTAAAAACACAAATTAAACTCATAATTCACTCCTAAATCTTTAACCAACTGACTCACTCACTTTCTCCTGTTGTCCCATATAAATCCTTTTAAATCTAAACAAAATAATTAGTCAACTAAGACACCACTGAGAGTTGGAATGTGCATATTTTGTATTTTACATTTCTCAGGGTATATTTTGCCTGAACTCAGGGAGAAGATGAATAAATAAATGTGAATTGCAGCGATGTTACTACTTATTAAATAAAATATGTTATAACTGTAATGACACCATGAATCCAACCCCTATAGTCACACTAGCGAAAAGGCTTGAGGTTGAATACAAGTAAATCCTTCGTCTCTCTAACTTTTTAATAAAAAAAACTAAGCAAAACCCCAAAATTAAATGTTGCCAAGCTTACATTTTAAGAAGCTAAAAATGTAAAAAATGCCTTGATTGGAGTGAGATGTTTTGAGTGTTTTGGAATGCGGGGCCTCCATATATTCCAGTGCATCTTTAGCTTAGCTGCTATTAGCATATGAAAACGAGGCTTAGTCTGGTTGATTGGCATGTTCTCTAAACAAGTGCGTATGGCCATTCAGTGGTTCAGGTCTGCAGCGTTTGAACA
>KN482268.1:0-16812 GCA_000787095.1 Periophthalmodon schlosseri | reverse complement strand
AGCTTTATGCGTGTCCGGGGGAGGGCTGCTAGCGTTTATCAATCACGGGCTCCGGGCCGTGACTTCTTTACATTTAGAAACTAATCAATCATATTAATTGAATTTTCTTGACGCATAACTAACCTGCACCAAATTAATTTACAGAGGAGTATCTGGCGAAGAGAAGATGAAACGTAGATCAGCAGAAGCCAAATACTGGTGGTGTTATTATTAGCCTATAGCGTCGACAAATTGAAAAAGACGTAAGCACATGTGAACTCAAGTAATTGCAACATCTCATTTAAGGGTGTCAAGAATCATTTGAGGCAATTACAGAGCGAGTCTAAGCACTCTAGGGCCGGGCGATGTGCCAAAAAAGTCATCACGATCTTTTTTCAATTTCAGTTTGTCTTAAAAATGAATAAAATGGCTTTCAATATTAATTTCTAGACAACAAAAGATGTTTAATTTGCCATTTAACGCATTTTCCAAGTCCAATTTCAGCTGAGTGTCTGAAGCGGCGATGCTTTTAATGAGGATTAGCCGTAGACCTCTCTATTAAAAAGAGCCAAGTATACCATTTAAAAATGACTGAAGCTCGATACAAATGTGATTAACAGCACAGCCCTCTCAACTCAACTCATCCTTTTAATAGAACTAATTATTATTTGCACTATACAATTCTCAAAAACAATGACAAAAGTGCACGCTGTTCACTGGTCTGCAGAAAAAAACAACTAATCACAAACTAATTTTTACTGACTATGGCAAGAATCAGTGTGACTTCATGACAGCAAGTTTAAAATCTAATATAGAACTCTGCAAATCTTCACAGTCCTCAACATTGTTCCGTGCTTCTCACTGCCCGTCAGCCTTTACAATCGCTCTACACAAATACGTACTTTGATTGTAGGGTTGTTATGCCCAAACAATACAACGTGTTCTTAGGCAGCATAATCTGTAGTACAGCGATCTGAAGACTTCATATATTACAAATGGTTATGTAAACGTCGCCGTGGTTGGTGAGTAAAGATTTAAAACGAGCTTGTAGTACAGTGTGCGTACTGCTAGGTTTAGGTGCGTGTTTTCTGAACACAGATATAGTTTCTAACACTTGACTAACTAAAAATACATCATGCATACTACCAATGGAAATGAGCTTAAATTAACAAAACTGTGCACATTAATTAACGTCAAACGATGTTAATGTGCCAATGTTCCTATTCAAATGCTTTTTAGTCTGAGCCAAAGACATATGGTAGTTACCAAAATGCAAAAAGGATATATTGGTATACAATTGTGCAAAATGTAGTAAAATCTTTAATTTTTTTTTATCATTCCTTTACTTCAAATCAGCTGTTTATTATTTAGAATTCAAACTGGAAACTGTATTACGACATTAAAAACACCGCTAGTGTGATCTGCCCAAGCTCCCACAGCTCCATGTAACACAATGTTCAGTTTGGGATGATTAAAAGTATGACATACGGCCGCGGGTGATGTTGGCTCCGATTCAGGAAGTCTCCATGCTCACAGCGTTCGTCAACAGAGAGAGAGGCTCATGTTTACGCCGTCCTGATGTTTAAACTTTGAGCCCAACTACTGTGCAACTTGTACGATTTACACACTTTCCAGAAGGATTTATATTGAATCAGTGCTCTTATGTAACCAATAGAGCTGAATCGTAAGTACAGGGCCAACATACACTCAACCTTACAAGGACAATTTGTTTGAATTATGTGGCAAAAGGTTCCTGACCTTAAAAAAAATATATGTGCTCCCCATTATATACATTTTGTCTGTACAACTATAGCTGGCTGATGTTCCTTTTCCAAACGTTCACAGTCAGTAGTTGTACGGAAAGATTTAGAACAGTAATAGAGTTAACAGTTAATATTTAACGTGAAACAAATACACCAGTTATGTTTAAATCTGAACTGTCCATTGTCGGCCCTATATTAACTAAGCGTTGCCTGTTGCCTGAGGCCGATAGTTGCCAATAGAAGACTTCTTTCACCCTTGACCCTAAAGGGGAAAGGCCTGAGGAAGATGAATTAACTCATTAAGACGAATCAACCGTGTCTAAACAAAGTCAGGACTATTCAATAATTCTAAATGTTTTCTATATTTAAGCTTAAATATTGGGGTGGTCTCTACTGATAAAAAATATGGTGCTATTTTTCTTATTCTGAGTAATAACAACAATGGTATCTGTCCCACAATATGCGAGTGAGGTTCAATTTTGCTCAAAAGTGAATGGATTCTATCTCAGAACTGCCATCTATAGCATCTGCTCTTTTTCTTTTATTTTTTGCAGCTTTATTACAGTTATAAATTACACTATATACTTAATTTTCAAACTTTACAAACTCTCGGACAATGTATTGCTCCCCTGCATTTCTGTCGCATGGTCTCATGAACAGTATGGCCTTGTTGAGTGAATTTCATAACAGCAGCAGGTCTGAAGTGATAACAAACTAGTGAAACATTAGCCCGTGTGGGGAGGCTGAGGCCGCGATAGGACTTTTCCACATGTCTTATTACTCAGAGGACAACCGCAGCTAAATTTGACCGGGGGAGATCTGCGACGCTTCAAATAGCAACATGCGAACTATTACACTTCACCTCGAAATAAACTCATGGTGCAGGCACATTCAAACGCACTGGTACCACACTCCTGGAAAAGAACCAGACTATGAATCATCAGAACATGTAGTCAGGGTATTTTGCAAGAAAAATGTGAATAAACGTTCCGTGATTTGGCTAAAAGCTGGGGGTATGTGATTTCCAAACCGTGGAAGGAGCGAGTAGGTATTTTAATCCAGCTAACTTGTTCCTGTAGCTCTCACAATTCCTCTGGCACATCTCTAGCGTTCACATCCATGGATTTCTGGCCACTAGCACAACTTCAGAACAGCTTGTTCAAAGTGAAGTGGGGCAGACTACCCTTGTACAGCTAATCAACTCTCACCCAAAGCGTCATTATAGTGACTCACGTGGCTCTTTCTCACAAGTTAGCAATAGACAAAATATTTTCTAATTAGATGATGACAGTATGTAGCAGTCTGGTTTATGTCACAAAGTTTTGGTTTTACAACAAAGTACAAACGCATTCAGGGGATCGTTTCTAAGGGTTACGAGATGTGGTATGTAATATGGAACATTCTTACATTGTATTATTAGACCTAACATGGTAAACATTATTTTATTTAAGGAGTGACATCTATGAAATTCATTGGGGAGGCAGTAGGCCTGTAAAGTGTTCACCCAACAAAGAAAAGTATGGATGTATCTCTTTGTAAAGGAGTGCAATCAAGCCACATAAAAATTCCATCAGCCTCATTCATTGACGTGGGGGCTCGGTTTGTTAAAGTTCCCATATTACACAAAACAGATTCTTGTGAGTGTTAAGCCATGTTAGAATGTTGTAACCTCCTCAAAAACATACCCGGAGTTGTGTTTTATTTTCATTCACACATGTTCGAGTAACCCTTTATTATTAGACTGTCTACACTCCAAATGTTCGAGTAACCCTTTATTATTAGACTGTCTACATCTCCAAAGCTCAAAATGTTCCACATTGTGATGTCATGAAGCGGTAGTTTTCAAGTTAACAACGGCCTTTCGGCCGGTAGAGATTGGCAATTCCAGAGCTGATATGTATGGAATTTAAAAACACATGACATCACAAGGTGCAACAGAGCATTTTCGGATTGAGAAAAAAAAACACAGTCTAAATATGCAGGGTTTGTGTGTTAAACATGTGTGAATGAAACAAAACACTCCAGGTATTTTTTTGATGAGGAAACAACATTATTATCATTATATCATATATTATATCAGAAAATTGCTTAATATGGGCAGAAAATTGCTTAATATGGGCATTTTAATCCTACTGATGTAATAACCTTGTACTGTAAATTGGGAGGTTTGATGAATTGATGACATCAATTTGTGAATCACTCCACAAAACCAGACTGTTCTCTTCAGTTGCCAAATACTAGTCACTGTAATACTGTCATTGTGCCACGTGATGTGTGCCAGAGCTTTCTAAAGTAACAATGAAATAAAAGTATTTTTGGTAAAGAGTGATCAAAAGTGTGTACTCGTGAATCTTAGAACTATTCTTTCTCTGGAAAAGATTGCAGTATCTGTAATATTATATTAACCGTTACGTTTTCTATTTTCATCATACTTAAAAACAATGAACCTTTGCGTTACGATGCCAACATCATGACACGTGAATATGCATCAGGTGCACAGCAGGCGATCAAAACCAGTTCTGCACACTGAAATGGGAAAAGCATGCAGCACTACACAGAACAAACAACTGCACCAGTTTTCATAACAAGCAAAAAGGGAAACAAAGTCTTATCATGATCTAGATCTCGTGCCAATATGAAGTGTCTTTAGATCAGAAACTTCCACAGAAACGTTCTGGTCTCATCTGAGAACAATCTTCTGGTGATTTTGTCATTTTTTGCCACATGGTTTAGCCAATGTGTGCAGCACATATACTGTGAATAATTGATTCAAAAAGGATCTGAAAAAGTTCAACAAAAATGTTCACAAAATTTCTTCTGATGGGCATAGCCCCGTGGGTCCCATCTCTAAAATGCTCTATGTAGACTTGATCTAAAACCCACAGACTCCAGCTGTATTAAGCTTTGTTAATTAAAACTACCTTAACAAACTCCAATCTCCATGCCATGATATAATCCAAGCCTGAAATCCCCACATCTTCAAAGAACAGAACAGATGCAGCGAGTCAAGGCCATATTTTCTCTGCTGCGTGACCAAAACCAACAGACAAAAAAAAGAGAGAGATTTGCAGATGTCTTATTAGATTTGGGATCGTTAAAAAGCACCAACAAGGGAGTTTCCATGTCTTGACTAATACCTACAGGCTGCATTCAAAAGTAATGGAAGAAGCTGGAGTCATGGAGCTGGAGAGTTCATGAACTTGTGAAAGTGGTTACTTTACACCGTAATAATTAATCAAAGAGAACAGACAAAGCTGGAGAAATTGTGCCTGCATAAAATAATGAATTTGGCATTGCAAAGTGTACGGACAAATATGAATTCTTTCATTTTTATAATAACCTGACATGAACTTGATTAATGTGATTCAGTCAAATAGTCAATTTAAGAGAAAATGAAGATGTTACCTTTTGTTTAAAAAAATATGAATAAATAATAATAATAATCATAACAATGGCAATACTACTACTACTACTAATAATAATAATAGTAATGAACTCAATCAAATCTCCACTAATCAACAACAAAGCTTTTTTTCTCATGACTATCTTTGCCCTCTGAAACTGGAGGCAGCTGTCTTAAGTTTTGCATTTAGCATAGCTGAATATAAAACAGCAAACAGTATCAATTTCAGTCAAACTGGTTAATATTTTGATAGTGTTAAGCTAGTGGCAAACGTTAGCCTCCTGAATCCTTATCAAACAGGATTTTTTATGGCAAGTGCGTGCGTGTCTCTTCAGGCCAACCAAAAGGTCCATGTCGACACTGTAAATGAGAATGTGTTTTTATTGTTAGGCTTGGTTAAATAAATGTTAAAAAAACACCTTGACAAAAGTACATGAAGCATAAAGCAGTAATAATAACAGAGGTGTAAGCCGTTTGTTTGCCAAGAAGGTTTGTTGAGTTTGAATGTATTGACGAATTTCCAGTCGATTACTACTTTGATTAATGACCCCATGTGAAGCTGGCTACAAATCAAGAAGCTATCCATAACAGCACAGCCCCTTAATAATACAGCAACAATACAGCTAGCTGGGTATTTAATGAACTTAAACACAGACTGCCTCGAACTGGGAGTGCAGCCCGACATTCTTATACAATTACTATGCAATAACATTACGTCCAAAACATGCAGCTTTCACAACCACACGATGCTATAAACGCTGACATGAAGCCAAAGGAGCCCAGTGCCCACTCCTCCTCTGTCTGAAAAAAGTCCAACAAGTCATTATAACGAGATCTGTGGCCAAAGAGGAAACCGTTGCACTGAAACTATGGCAAAAACCTAAACAGGAAGCAAAAGGAGTTTCACATCGGGGGCAAAAGAGAGAGCGAATGTCTGCCAATGTCTGCCGTTTACATGGACTGGACAATACCCCAATAAAGGAGTAGGTGAAAAGGTCAAAGCACCAAGGTTTGTGACATAAAACAAGGTCATTTAAAAGACATAATGGAAAAATATACCTGTTATTAAATTAGTGTTATTAAAGTGCCCATATTACGCTACTTTCCGATTTATGGTATAATGTTGCTTCCTCTTCAAAAACATACCTGGTGCTGTGTTCACTAGAATCATTTGGATAATTTCAGATCTGGAATTACCAATCTCTAAAGAACGAAAGGTAAATGTGGCTGTTAACTTGAAAACTACCGCTTCATGACGTCACAAGGTGGAACAGAACATTTTGAGCTTTGGAGATGTAGACAGACTAATAATAAAGGGTCACTTAAACAGGTATGCTTTTGATGAGGTAACAACTAGAGAGACCGATATATCGGTTGGTCAATATATCGGTGGGCTGATATTTGGGCTTTTTAGCTTATCGGCTATTGGCTTTAAATCTCCAGTACAGGCCAATATTTTGATTTGGTTGATTTGCTGCCTAGTACATCCACACAAAGCTTTATTTTAACACTTTAATATGAAGAAACAACTGCAACAAATGTGATACACTTCTCTCTTAAAGGTTTATAGTAAATTTAAATTACACAATTTGAGGAAAATAATCGAAATCTGCACTATATATCAGTATCGGCATCGGCCATGAAAAAAAAAACAAAACGTTGTCATATCAGTCAATCTCTAGTAACAACATTCTAACATCGCTAAACAACAGTCAATTTTGAGTAGTATGGGACGTTTTAGGAACTCTAACCCTAATCTAATCTAACTAGGAGTTTGCTTATATATTGGTCATATCCCTGTAACATCACTCTAATAAAATAACTATCATTACAGTCTTTACAAAACATCTTTTTAATCACATTGAGCAAAAATAACAGATTAATCTTGTCCAAAGCAACAAATTGGTAATAGTATGGACCACTAGTGTTTGTGGTAGAACCATTGGACAGCCACAATTCCCTGTGCTAATTCAATCTGGAAAGTCATGTGAGGTGCACCTAATCAAAGCACTTATCAGCACATGACTATTGACATTCATTTTCTTACGGCGTGAGCTTAAAATAGTGCACAATTACAAAAAGTAGACAAAGGATCATATACACTGTGGGGATTTGGAATAGCAAGAATAGACAAATAATACCTTTGTCTATTGTTTTAGGTGCAATACAGTATGTGCGTCAAGGGGTAATTTGTCTTTCAAATGTGCCAGTAAAGAGAATTTGAATTGGTTCTCTTTTTTACATACAGTAATACATCTTGAACTGCCTCCACTTCTTTAGCTCTCAACAATGTATGTAGTCTAATCAACATGTGCACTATTGTGATTACTGATGCAAAGCTTAAAAAGAGGGCAGCGCAACAATCTGGAAGACATTTCTGAACCCATCTCACCACCGCTGACTTGCAGCTGTGGCCCTTTACAACTACCTGCCATAAAGTTCATGACCCTAGCACCCCCTTGTAGTGCACCATGTCAAACTAAGTAAACAAACTAGGCTGCTCCTTCTCCTACGTGCTTCCTGGTACATTTTTTGTCAAACATCAACCCTCCAATTTGTACGTGTTAAACAACTCTGGACTTATGATGGCTTTAGTGGCCCTTCCCCCCACTGTGGCGTTTAAAATGGCTTCCTAAAGCACATCAGCTGTCCCTTTTTGCAAAGTCTCAAACGCTAGACACTGTAGGCACCAGCTATCATGTTGCTTTCCGTCTAAATGATAGCTTTTCTTCAAGCAAATTAGCAGGGTTTAGAGCTGACGGGGCTCTAACCGGCAATGACTGTAATTTGATACAATAAACGCAGGATAGGATTGTGTGGTTTATGCTGAACAACAGGAAAAAGTTTCGCCAGTCACAGTGAAACAGCAGTGGACACGATCATTCACTGTCAGAAGATAACTTGCAGGTAATAAATGCATCTAGGCTGTTTCCACACAAGTTGATTATAAAGCGTATGCTGTATAAATATTTGGTCGCAGTAAAAGTAGATAACGCTATAATCAAGCATGACATCTAAAAGTGATTCGTTGATTTTAAATGGCTTTGGTACTATGCCAAACTTGTCAAGAAAAAGAAAAACAAACTGTAAAGACGTCATAGCTTGTGAGCATTACAGAAACAAACACATGATCTCCAAGCTGTGAATCATGCAATTTCTTATTTAAGCGAATAATTAAAACTTCCTCCAAGTAATTTCGTTTATGCTGGAAATCGGTGGGTATTATTTTATCAGCAGAACATGGATTTACTCGCCCTGTCCAAAAAGCTCATTGCTAACGTGATACCTAGCACTGACTACACAGACTTCACCTTTGCTTAGCAGTGTTAGCTCCAGCTAGGCTAGCGGCTAGTTAGCGTCAAAAACAAATACAGATCGGGTAATTAAAACAACATTAATACAACATGTCAGGCAGAAGAAAACGCACAGATTTGCAAGATAAATTCACCCATAAAAACATCATCCTCACCTCTTGTCTTCTTTTTAGGCCCGAACCATTCTAGCTATGGGAAAGCTCTTTTCTCTTTGTCTGAACCACTTCCACTTAGACGCAAAATGGACTCGGCAAAACGCTACAACTGTTAAAAACGCTAAAACCAAATGACGATCCCCATGATTTCCCTCAAATAAAACCCCGCATCAAGTGAGAAACAAAATAAAGTCATTTTGGATGTCGTTCATCTCGTCATTCCTGGGCAGGATGAGTGATGGGTGAAGCTGCTAGCTGAGTGCAGTAGCCGCAGGTATCTCCACAGACACAACGCTGATGCATGGAGCAGCGGCGGCGCGTTCACACACCACTGGCCGTGTGGGAATCAGCAAAGTGTCATAAGAAAACTCCACGAACAATATCATCTTAAAACAATGCAAAACAACGAGTGTGCAGAGTCAGATCAGTTATAATATACAATTGTTAAAATATAGGTAAAGTACTTTTTGCATTAAAACAAAATTAAAGCGTAAACATTTTGCACAGTGTACAAAGATGGAAAAGTAACACAAAATTGGCTACGTATACATTGTTCTAGTTTATAAACTACATATTTCGTTTCATGGCTCTGCAGTTAGTAACCAGGACACAAAATTTTGAGTGTTTTTTAAAATATTAAGTGTGGATTATGAGTGTGTAGTATAACTTACATGCACCCAGTGAAGGCAGCAGCATTATGACGCACAGGTTGCTTACTGGACGTACAGTGCGACATTTGATTGTTATCGTTAGCGGTTTTCTGATAACGTCTGACTTATAATTTGCTCATTCAAAGAAAATGTAGCTAAACGCAGAAAAAAAATCGACACAATGGACCCCAAAGATGAGCGACTGGATCCGTTGATGAACTTTACAATTAAAAGTTTCCGATTAGATCCAGAAAAGTGGCGGCTTAGTGTTTCAGACGATGACAACTTGGTGACGCTGAACGGATTTTTCACGGGGCAAGACCACGGCTGTCTTTTCATCTGTGAGGTGGAGGAAGAGGAGGGCATCATGATTGAACATGGACGACCACCAGTGGAGACAGAGGCGGAGACGGTACCGGAGGCTGCGAGTGAGCCCACCCCAGATGACCCTCCCTCCGTGGCTCTCCCGGTGCCCCTTCACTTCACCCTCCGCTTCCCGCGGAACGTCAGCTCCAAAGTGCTGTGTGTGAGCAAACCGAGCCGCGAAGAAGTGACCAAAGACACCGCCAAGAACTTGAGATTTGTGGAGATTCCCGGGAATGATGCGCTCAGCCTGGTCACGGCGCTCGCAGAGGAGTTGGCGCTACCCTTGATCGGTAACGGAAAGAACTGCTCTTATTGGCCCGAGGGAATGAATGAAGAGGCATTAAGGCAGATGAAGCTTCTGAAAAAACAAGCTTTGATTGTTAAGGCCCAAACCCAAGGACGCATCTTTCTCCCCCAACCCGACCTCCACCAGGACACATGTTATCTTGAAAGGGGTTTGGGTCTAAAGCTGGACCAGGAAGATCAGACTGAGAACAGCACTGGAGACATTACACTAAGTAGCACCAGTCAGTCAGAACTTCTCCAAGCTTGTGATTCGACCATCATAGAGTGGGCGGAGCTTGTGGATGAATTCTTGAAGCAGGACTCATCTGAGGTTCTATTGGAGAAAACCAGACCTCTGCCTGCAGAGGAATTCAACTTCTGGGAGAGTAGGTTTCAAAATCTGGTCTTTATCAATAAACAGCTAAAGAGCACCAAAGCACAACAAGTGGTGGCCATTGTTGAAAATGCCCAAAGTGTGTACGCACCTGCCCTGCAACACATCTACTCCAGTGTACAAAGTGCACTGAAAGAAGCTGAGGACATAACCCGCAACCTTAAACCCCTTCAAGAACTGCTGGAACCATTGCGGACCATGGACTACCCCCAGTTGTGGGATCAAGTAGAAATCGTGATGAAGGAGGTCCTGTTGCTATGGACACGTTCACAATTTTACTGTAAACCTTGTCGCATTGTGGTTCTCTTGCAAGAGATCTGCAACCTCTTCATTGAGTTGAGCCGGCCCTTTTTGGGTAGGGGCCAGGTCTTGAAGGGCCTTGTTTCAGATCCGGCCCCAGTTTTGGAGTCCGTCTGTCTGTGCATTGCAACTCTGGAGAGACTGAAAGAGTGCTTCAGGGGTTGCAGAGCTGAGCTGGACACTCAGGGAGGTAACAATCCAAAGTGGGACTTTCCATCTATGCTCATTTTCATCCACCTTGACCAGTTTCTGAAACGCTTGGATAACATAAAGGAGGTGTACTGTGTCACTCTGGATATGTCCCACCTGGACCAAGCCATTTTGGGTGGGATCAACGGCAAGAAGTGGACTGGGCTGATTCAAAAAGAGTATAATCATTTCCTCCATCATGTGACCATTCTGGCAGAGAGCAAATGTGATGCGACTGATTCCAATGACCAAGAGTTTCCTGAACTTTGGGCCCACTTTCATGCTCAAGTCCAAGATGTTGAAAGCCGTTTAGTGACCATTTTCAGTCGCGCTTTGCAGACCCGCACTATTTCCACCTCTGCAGGGAAGATTGTGCTGATGTTTGGGGCAGTCTTGAGGCGTCCTTTGATTCTAAACAATCTGCATCGCCACTTCAACTCAGTTTGGAACATGATTCTGACAGAAGTGAACCAGACCGAGCACTTAGTCCAAACCCAGATCCAGGCCTACAAACAGAACAAAGTCCAGAGCCAGGTTTACAGCACATATACACCAAGAGAGATCTCTAACCTGATTTGGGCCCAACAGTTGGAGCAGAGAGTTCAGCATTCATACCACAACCAGCTTCTAATTCGGGCAGTGGAGCCAAGTGGAGCAAATCTAGTCTCTGAAAAATGCCAAAGTCTTATGAAGCTGCTCCAGAACTTCAGAGCTTCAGTGAGGACCGAATGGACTGAGCGCCTGGACAAGGACTGTGCTTTCATTTTGCAGCAGCCATTAATTCATCTACAGCATAGCAGCATCCTGGAGGTCCCATGTGGTTCAAAACTGAAAGCGGTACTTCGTGAGCTGCGGTTTGTCAATCAGCACCAAGACGTGAAGCTCCATTCTCAAGCGTCTTACCTGTTCAGCTGCAGAAATGACCTCACAGAGACTCACCTGAGCCTGAGCAGACTGCAGTCGTGTTATAACCAGGTGGTGAGCAGCATCAACCCAGTGGAGCGGCCTTTGATCCAGGCTCAGCTCCATGACCTTAATTGTGATCTATCCGGACTAAAGAGCTGGACTTGGGGCTCTCAGGGGCTGCTGCAGGAGGTCCAGATGCAGAGAGACAAAGTGCTGAGTTTCCATCAAATGATCACAGAGACCAGAACAAAAACAGCAGCCATCAAACAGATCACAGAGGGGTGGGGTAAGATCCAGCTACTGCAACGCCAAGAGGACGGGTTGCTGATGGGCGGGGCTACAGAGGCAAGTCAGTCACAGCTGTCTCAGGACGCACGGGAGCTACTCAGGCTGACTCAGGAGAACATGTCCTTGTACCAGGCTGAGCAGGACTCCGAGGCCTGGCTATCCTACCTGGATCACATCGATGACCTGGTCCAGTCTGGTCTGGTTCAACTGTTGCAAACAGCTCTGTCTTTCCTCACTGAGTGCATGAAGAGCCCTGGGCCACCTCTGCTCAGTGTGACTCTGGAGCTGCAGCCTCAGGGCAGTTGCTTTGTGGCCCCTGACTTCTCTGCAGCAGGGGGCGTCCTGTCTGTGGAGCAGCGTCTGCAGTCCATAGTGTCTGAGCTCTACACTGCCTCAGACCTTATCCCCAGGATCTCCATTCACCACAACACTAACTACCACCCCAGCCTGAAAAAAAGCCCTGCTCTGAGTGCTCTGGAGCAGAAGGTGGGGTCAAATGCACAAGAAGTGTCTGAGAAAGCAGAACATTTGAGAGCGGAGCTGGACAAGAAGTATAGCCACCTGTGGACCAGCAGCAGACCGGACGTGATGATGGAGTTCCTGACATACGGGCGACAGCTGGGGCCAGACGAACAGGACGTGGACAAGGCTCCTCCCACTCTGAAGGACTTCAGGAGAGAGATCCAGATCCTGCAGGGCATTCAGAGCATGCTCAGTGCCATCAACGACATCACTGTGATGCAGGGCTGGCTGCAGGTTGATCTCAGACCTTTCAGAGACTCTGTGATGTCACTGACCGATGAGTGGAGTCATATGTTCACAGATCTTCTGCTACAGAAGGTGGCAGACAGTCTCCAGAAGGTTGTGCTGGAAAGAGAGGACCAGCTAGAGTCTGGTTTCCCACTGACCGACACATTGCTTTTACTGGAGACATCCGGAGTGGAGCTGCCTCCTTCACTGTCCGCTCACATCCACTGCTGAGCAGCAAGTTAGAAAGACCTAAATAACCTTTTATTAAATGGTATATTAGCACAAATATATTCAGTATTTGTTCACTTAGTTACTCAGTATTTCTGGACATGTAGCTTGGGTCACAGCAGCGTTGATAAATTAGTTAATACAGTAGAAATGTATCTATTTTCTGTTATTCTCGCACTAGCTAAGATGTTAAGTATATGCTGGTTGTTTACTTGGAATATAAATACTTTGAAACCGTAAATAAATAAAGAAATCGAAACTTTATTTTTACAGTTTATCAAGCCCGTTTCTTACCAAGTCTTAAAATGTTAACAAACATTTTAGTTTGTGAACAAGCTCACATTAATCTCCATAGTACATGTGTATTTTGTTACTATGCTAAAATATACTTTAGTACAAAAGCTTGCATCTTAACATGTTCATTTAGAAGATGGATGTAAAGAATAAACCTGTAACATGACAAAAAATGTACACCTTTGCAACTAAACTTCAACATTCAAACTAAGCATGGAACAAGTAAATATTTCAATGTATAGCGTTGTTTAAATACGGCAATAGTCATGTTATTAAAAATAAAATCTTGCAACATGAACCAATAGGTTAAAACTAGAATGGAACGAATTAGCAATAGTACAACAGCATTATAAATCATGTACATTACATTGGTAGAGACATGAGCCTAATCGCATACCAAAACAGATATTTATGGATGCAGTTGGTGAAAGAGGGGAAGATGCACAAGATACTAGACACTATGTACATCTAATATACCGGTAATTAAAATATTTACCACCAGCATCATTTTGTCCCATGCAAAACTCAAAAGACATCTGTCCTGAGTAAGTGAATGTCAGTTTGATGCTACAAGGAAAAGTGTTTCATTTTGGCTTGGATTATTTGCACTGAAAGATGGCAGGTTTTTTTTGTTTTGGTTTGGGTTTTTTTATGGTTATAGGCCCAGTAATTACAGATCTATTATAAACCAATGCTTTCATGAATTTCATGAAAGTTTCTTCAACCTGAATATTAATTTGAGAAAGTTTAGACATGGGTTAGTTAGGTTTTAGATAACATCCCAACATTCACAGACCTATAATTCAGTCAAGATAAATAAAGTATTGATTTTGCTGTGTGGTATAATATAATGGAATAATACATATTTGAATATAAATGATCTGCTTCAACATTTGTGAATTTTTCTTTTCGATCTTTTAGCAAATACCATATAGTAGATAAAGAAATACTGGCCCCTCCTTATAGAATCTGAAAACAACCTGATAAGTCCCAAATGACTCAAACTACAACCCAAACACACTAGTCAACATTACTAGGGACGTTTCCATTTTATTTCTTCTTTTTCTTCTTCTTTGGTGGGCCCTGGTCTGAGTCACTGCTGCTCTCGGAGTCGGAGCTGTCGGAGGAGGACGAAGACGATGAAGACGATGAAGAGTCGTCACTGTCGCTGCTGCTGTCGGACGAGGAGCTGGAGGAGTCACTGCTGTCAGAGGAGTCTTCACTGGATGAGCTGTCCGAGTCACTGCTGCTGCCACTGGAGTCTTTAGCCCTGAAGTCAAGCACACAGAAGGAATAAGTGGATATAATAATGGATAATAATAATGTTATATAAAGGGTTATAACCTTTTTAACATAGGAGTGGGTTTGCATACACATTTTTACCTTTTATAAATTATAATCACAGATGTTTTTACATATTTTGTGTTTTAATAGTTTGTGTAATAAGTAGTTAGTGTTGGTAGCTTGAACCAAGAACTTAGTAAATTCTTATAAAAGAAAGCTGTGTAATTCAAAGCAAGGTGGCAGGGACAAACGAAATATATATTATGCATTATTTGTGTCAATTTTTTTTTTTTTTTTTTTTACAAAAGACTTCAGACTATATTCCTTAATAGAGTAAAAGCAGACAAAGCATCTAAAATAAAAACATTACGCCATCTCATGGCCACAGTTTGTCATGACATGGTCCGTGTTTGTTTTTTTAAGTGATAAAAATAACTTATCTAATTAAGGAAGAAAATTAGGATGTTAAATAATTTTAATCATGGACTAACTAATACTCTGACAATGACAAAATAGAAATCAGTGTTACAGTACTCACTTCTTTTTAGATTTCTTCTCAGTTGAATCTTCTGTCCCAGGTCTGTGAGAAAACGTTGCATTAGTAAGTTTTACTGAATAAGAGCCTCATTATCAGCTAACCGCAAGGGTTGCTATGTGGTTCTCCACCAGTTGGCACCCGAAACATATTTCTATTTACATCTGTATTTTTATTTCCTGTGAATTTATTGAGGTTTAAATATTGGATCTACATTTAGTTTTATTTGCTTATAATATATTTTGATTATAATTTATAATACTTATAACAAGACACATTTTTGTATTATTTTACTAAAATTACAAACCAAAGGAAAACATGTTCACTAGGTTTTAATTCAATCTCACCATTTGTAGTGAGGCATGTTATAGTGATCGATATTTCGTGTGCTAGCTGACGTAGCATTTACCCAGTGATGGCAAGAGGTTTGTTTTCGATCTCCTTCAGTTTCTTCTTCATCTCCACTGTCCTGGACGGTCTGTGCACGTACTTTCTCTTCCCTGTGCATTCGTATGTCCAGTGCCCCATCTCCAGACACTTCTGACACCGCACATTCTGCTTGTTTGCCTCTCTAAGGACACACAACAATTATTCTCATTATTCAAGTGCGTTATACATCTACTGTTCTAGTATTTCAGTGATATACATTACTTAAAAATCAGTTACCAATCATTAATAACACATCTTTTATTTTGCACAAAAATAGAAGAAAGTTGTGTTGACTTAAGAATAACAGGGCACACAACGTCTCAGTTTAAAAGGCTTTAGTTTACTTACATTATAATATCCTAAACTGACTCAATTTACCCTAGTACCAGTATCTTAAAGGTGAACTGTGTAACTTTTCTGGTGTGAGGTATGTCACTCACTTGTCTTCATAGAGATGTTATGCTTTGAATAGAATGTTCCAGAGTATGGTATTCAATTGGTTTATCATGCATTTATTCAATTGCAGGTGTTTATTGCTCAAAATACCTACAAAAACATGCCTTCTAACTAGGAAGATCGTCGTCGTTGAATGCTATGCTGTGGAACATTGTTAGTAAACCAAATGCTCATAGAGACTATCAGAAAGAGCCATCAGAAAAGTTGCATCGTGTGTCTTGCACGAACAATAGTTTAAGATTGTAAATTTGGAGGGAACAAGCTGGTACAAGGCTAAGTTTTAAAATTGTAATAACAGAACATACAGTAATAGGCCTCTATGGATGTAATTCAACGAGAACAACATAATAATAGTCTAGGGTAATTACTGGTTTATAGCGATAGTTTTAAGACATTCAATGGCGATTAGATTATTGAATACGTAAACATTTGTACAGCTGCTGATGGACCAACGCCGATTGTCTTTCATTGGTTTAGCTTCATGGCGATTCTTACACGTTTCATTGCCTTACCACAAAGCTCTATTTAGCCGCGTCTAAAACCAATAGATTCACACAGATCACACGATTGCAAAATGTAATAATATATATTTTCAAACTGTTTCTTTGGAGATTAAATACATTTTCCTTACGCTTGTCTCCTGGCTATTATCCTGTGCATGGGAGTCGCCATCTTGCGGTGTACTTTTTCTTCTTCGTCACTGCGAAACAATGAAAGAAACAGCAACACCTATCGAGCGGGAGAGGGAAGTAAAGAATATTTTTAGGCTCTTTTGACCACTATTTTTGTATTCTATACGTAGTTAATGGTTTATTGTGTGAATTATTATTATTATTATTATTAT